>JBCEWB010166333.1:0-10323 GCA_039654565.1 Peronia peronii | reverse complement strand
GATAGATAGATAGATAGATAGATAGATAGATAGATAGATAGATAGATAGATAGATAGATAGATAGACAGATAGATTTTTATTTCTCAATCATGCTCAGTAACCATAAAGTAACAAATCAAAATAGGTCAACAAAATAAATCTAAACTAAAATCACAACAGATATAAAGCGAGAGAGAGTAACTGACTTAGTTTCGCTACACAGTTAGAGTGGCTGCAATAATAACTATCGCTCAGATCAGAAATAGCACTCCTCATAAAGCTCTCTGCACATAGGTTATCGCTAAAACATCTGACAGACCGGGTTATGGCGCTCAGAAGTTCGGAGACCCCCACTCTTAGCCGCGCAGATGACAATCGAAGTCTCGTGGTAGACTCACTAACAACAGTCTCTTACCTTGCCGAGAAAGAAAGTAATCCTGTTTATTATATCTCCATTAAAGAATGAGGCTTGAGCGCCGCGGCTTGGAAAGAAAATGGTGTTCCAAATGCACCGTTCCATCTAGTGCGCAGATTCAGAAATGAACCGCGCCATTCAGAGCCAATCAGGCGATGTTTCGGTGTAAAATCCGCCGGTTAGAATCATTAAATACCCTCAGCATTTGGGATCCCACAAAGGGTCGGAGCACAGAAGAATGGAAGGTAAACAGTGTCCGAAAAAGGACGTCATTGTACCACTTGTTAATTTCTACCAATTACCCGAAGCTCCGAAGAAAAAAAAAAAGCACGTCTTTTTTAATCTCTGTGTTCGTCTGGGTACATCGTTGGGGTTAAATGGGGTATTAAGAACGGTAAGCTTTCTGGTTGGTCATACTTTCATCTCTGGGGTGCAACCACAAAACGCTGGAAACGCTAATATTGATCACGATATTTTATCGTTTAGCGTCGGAGCACCGTATTTTTCAGTCATGTAATTTTTGTTCTATACCTAACTCACTTTAAATATTGTCGGCACAAGGGTTAAAATTGGATTCGGTTAAGTGAGCGCTTTTGTGTGGCAACTGTTTAGTCGTTTTTTTTTTTTACTTATTAGAGATTACCAGAGTATCAGGATTTCTCGGATAGCATAACGATTTCCTCTACAGGAATGGCACTTTTTACTTAAAGCTGAGTTCCTGATTATAAGGATTGCGCTGTTTAGAAAAAAGATTTCCAGTAGAAGGTGTAAGTCCTTAACCAAGTCGGCTTCAAGAGTTAAACACTGCATATAAGGTGATTGGTCGCCGGGCGTTTTTATATTATCTTACATGATAGACAATGGCGAGGTTGACGGCCATATTGGTGAACTACTTACATACGGGCGACATCGCGCGAGACAGCGATCGAGGGGGCACGAGGGAAAATGTATGGCCCGCAGCCATTGTTTCCAACTGAAGGAGATATAGAGACAATAAAACAGAAAAGAAAGAGAGAGAGAGAGAGAACGAGAGGAGGGGGATAGAAAGGGGGGGGGGAGGGGGGAATAGAGAGAGGTAGATGTAGCGTCAATTGACAGTAATACCTACACTAGGAGACATTGGACCGACTGTCACCCCAAGGCTATGTGGGCGGCGGGAAGTGGGGGAGGGATAAAGGTCTAGAGTGTATGCAGTTACCTAGTTCTTCCTGCTCCCTCCCCCACCCTCCCCAATACATTTAAGACTGTACAACGCATGTTGGTACATAGAGGAGGCCATAGCCCTAACCTTGTGATTGCTATCCAACTGTTGCGGATGTACTTCAGATGTGGTCGAAGACAACATTTGAAGTTAATCATTGTATCGCCCGTGGGCTTAACGACAAAACAGTAACCGCCCATTATTTTTGAATACTTATTTATTTAATCTTTATCAGCACACAAAGTTATATGGTTAGTTCAGTTTTTCTTCTCTGTTCTTTGATTGATTGATTGGTTGATTGATTGACTGATTGATTGACTAATTATTGTTAATTTATTAAATTTTATTTGTGCATAATTTCACTTTGTTAATTTCTTCTTCTTTTTTTTTTTATTGGTCTTTAAAAAAGTTAATATCATAATGTTCTTTTTTTTTTAATTTAATTTTTTTTTTTCGATGAATCATTGTCATTTTAATTATTGGCCTCCTATTGGCTGGGTCTATCTTGTATCAAGACAAATCTCACAGATCAGGTGGAAAACTTCAGAAATGACAAAGCCTACCATGTCTTACAATGAACCATTTTGAACCGCCAGACAAATGATCTCCCTTTGCCAGGTGTACACGACTTGTGCAGGCAGTATACCAAAGACGTTGTAAAGGAGCGAAAATAAAAAATATCGCTTTTTCTCTTGTTATTTAATGGGAGATCGTTTCGCAGATTATCTGCCCCTCCCAAAAGAGGGACTCATGTCAAGGGAGATCATTTTGACCAGCCCTATTACTTCCCTTTGCCAGACAAAAGAGTGTTTAGCAAACAATGTAAAGAGGAAAAAATCCCTTTACTTCTTGTCATTCGAAAGACTGGTGGTCAAAAATTTGATAAAATTATAACAATAAGAAGAAAACATTCTCTTTACGTCATAATTCTCCTGGAATTTTTCATGGTGTAAATTCCAAGTAAAGGACACAAACGTGATTTTGTTTTTCTCTTTACACGCTTGTTCAATCCTTCTTTTGTCTGGTAAAGGGAGGTAATAGGATCAGCACAACGATCTCCCATTTGAAAGATGGGCAGTATTTTTTAATATATATTTTTTGTAATGACCATAGTAGTTATGACAATTTCTCACGGTGATAAGTTTCGTTCTAAATTTGTTTCAAATAACAGCAGCTGTTTTTCGTTCTTTACAACATTTGTCGCGTACCTCTCATACTTGGCTCAGAGAAGTCAGGCTGAAACATGACTCATTAACTATTTTTCTCACATTGCAATGACTGAATCACATGAAAGATATTGAGTATCGATGAACATTTTCAGCTATGAATTCCCAGTAATAGTATAATATTATCTGTTTTGAAATTCAGCCTGAATACAAAATGAAATCTAGACACGATTGTACTTGTTCGATTTAAAAGAGTATGTTTAAACTAACCAAAAATTATCGGTCTTCGTGAGGATATAAAATCAACATCCAAACCAGCCACATCCAAATTAAATGGTGCAAAATATGAAAAGTTGATAGAGAGGCCTTGCAGAGTGGAATGCGTTGATAGAAACTTGACGACCATATTATTTACTAATACAAGAAATAATCTTTTTCTTCCCCTTAGATCTATTCTTGGCCTATATTTATTCCTATCAGGCTCAAAGTAATTGACTCTATTTCGGAGCTTTCATGCTCCCAATTTCTTATTTAAGGTTAAAAGTTCTCTTTCACGGGTAACAGTTTTCATGTTGTTCAGATCAGTAAGGAATCTTAATAACCCCCTCCCACCTAAAAATCAAAATCAAAGACAAAAATACCATTATCACAATTCGTGGGAGGTCTCAAATCCCCATAGAATGATCCTGAGGCATATCGCTCAGTTAGACTGTACATGTCAGATGCGCTAAGAGATGAAGGCCGGGCATTGCCTATTGTAGCTTAACCCTGGTAATTTCAACGGCTCGGTTTGGCCAAAGATTGCCTCGTGCGCTCAACATTCTGTACATTGAAATGAGCGATTCTGACGTAAGTCAAATTATTTCCCTTTGCCAAGTACAAGCCGTACAGGGCAAGCATTATAAAGAAGAAAAAATTCACTTTTTTTTCCCTGGTACTTGAAACACGGGTAATAGAGAATTCTGAAAAATTCACTTTGTGA
Organism: Peronia peronii; assembly: GCA_039654565.1. Lineage (NCBI taxonomy): Eukaryota > Metazoa > Mollusca > Gastropoda > Systellommatophora > Onchidiidae > Peronia > Peronia peronii. The sequence continues at coordinate 6,579 of JBCEWB010166333.1, read as the reverse complement.
TAAACATGACTTGTTTGTTTGTTTTCTCTTTTAGCCACATTGTGGTAGTTTTAAAAATGATTTTTTGCTTCACATGTTTTAAATAACAGAGGGTAAAGAGATTAGATTGTCTTATATCTCTTAAACTTTGCTGGCTGAAAAAAATGGTTCGTTACCCCATGAAATCATTCCCGCCTCAAAAATAACAATTAAACACCATAAAGTTGCAGTCACAATGTGTCTGTCTCCGATCTGTCTCAATCCTGTTTCAAGCTCTGTCATATACAAAATTAAAATATTAATTGTTGTTTTGGAGATGGCAGTAACGTCATTGGATGACCAGCCGTAATCAAAACTGAGACGTAGCGGAGACGGATAGCACTGTGTTTGTACCCTAATAATAGGATAATAATATTCTGTCATATTAAAGCACAATCTGTCATTCCTTGAATGGGCATTATTATGTTTTGTGTCACCCGAGCTGAAATAGACTAAATAATGATACTTTCAGAGTTAGAAATTGATTAAGCAGTGATACTTTCCGAGTTAGAAACAGTTTAAGTAGTGATCGAAACAGACTATGTTTCACTAGAAATTAAAATAATAATGATAATAATAATAATAATAAACCCAGTTAGTAATAACGACTATAATAACAATAATAATAATAACAATAATAATAATAATACTGATAAAGTACTCTTGAACTATTTAAAATGATCAGGTCTATACAAAGCCATCTCAATTTGCGTGATACGAGACAATGACTTACGGACCCTGTAAGGTGAATATTTCTTTCATCATGCCTGCATGTCTCCACTGGCATTGATAGAGTTAACGAGGTGAAACAGGTTAGATCTCTAAGTGTTTTTACCACAAGCACGAGCTCGCGTCCAGTCGTTGACTTTTACCTCAAATTCCCTCGAGTCAGTCAGGCGCGGAGAGAGAAGGCGTCCCCCAATCGACTCCAAATGACTCTTTGGTATCCCTCTTTGGCTCAAGGCAATGCGACTTATGATAATGTTTCCGATTTATTTTTCAACTTCCATTAAGAGCTTTCCCTGACATGTTTTAACATACTGATGTAAAGATTATAGCTCTATATACCACAGACAGCCAGCGTATGTCTTTATCTTCCAGTTGTCTTCGCATAGAAAAATTCAACTCAACTCCTGATTTCCTTTCTTTTTTAACTGAAAGAAAAACGACAATTTGCCTGTAAATAAAGTGACATGGCATTGATATTAAAGCAGATACGATGAATTACTTCTTATCTTGAGTTATGTTACCTTAAATCGATTTATCCTAAGAAAAATATATATCTCGCATGGAATTAACTGCAAACTTCAGAAATTAAATGACAAATTCCTACCTGATTTTGTTTTATATATTAACTACGCTTCCTTCCTCCAGCTCCTCCCCTGTGTTTTGTGTGTGTGTGTGTGTGTGTGTGTGTGTTGTGTGTTGCTTTGCTTTGTTTTGTTTTTCTGGGTTTTTTTTTGGGGGGGGGGCTGTTTTGTTTTGTTTTGTTTTCCACATATGTATATTTTTTGGATTTTTTTCATTTTCATTTATTAATTTTTTTTTCGTTCTTTCTTGTTCAAGACATAGGGTCTTTGACTTCAGAGCAGATTGGGATCTTTTTTATGTGCTTCAGACTTTGATGTACTTGATAAAAATTCTGCATCGTGTCTGTATCAGACTAGAGTTGCAGCTCATGACGAGAAGTGCCAAGGTGGAACAGTCAAGAGCCGAAAAGTCAAACTCTTGGCGCATCAAGTTCAAATTATCGCCCCTGATTAGCTGTAAGCAGTTCGGATGTTCAGGTCAAGATGCCGAGTCACCGCACAGACCAGCGCCATCTGGCAAGGGTAGACAACCCTGACTGAGAACTGGGACATGAGTGACCGAGTAGGACTGAGTTCTCTCCCCTTCCACTTCTACTCCCCCACTGGAGCATGCTGGGATTGTATATGAACTCAATGACCAGCAACCATTGCCTCAGGAAATGTAACTGTAGTAACAACGCAACAAATTGCATAACTTCTTATTAAAAAAAAGAAGAAGAAGAAGGAAAAGAAGAAAAAGAAAAAGAAATAGCGCATAAGGAAAAAGGTAGACCTCCTAATACCGGAGCTAAGCCATTGCCTCTTCCGGGAAGGTGGACTCAGTGAAAATAGCCTTAGAAAATCTATCGTAGCATGAATAATTTGAGACGTGACACGATGAAATCAGGCGGTCGTCAAACTGAGGCGACCGGAGAAATCACGTGTTTTTCAATAGTGAACGAATTTTTAACTATTTTTTTTCTTCAAAAACCCTCTAATATCAATCTAACAAGGCATTTCGGAGTTAAATTTGCTGAAATAAAGTGAGTAAAGGCCCCAAAATTGCATTTTAGCGGCATGGGCTAACAAAGAGTAATAAGGATTTACAGAAGTGATCGGCCACTTTCTCACTAAATTGAGCTGCAGCAACAGGTCACCCCCATCGTCTTTAATTGCCAGTAGCTCGACTTCTCCTTAAGGTAGAACAAGAATTTTTTTCACACACAGAAAGGGAAATGGATAAGCTTAACTTTGGTACCAACAACTCCATTATGCTCAAAATCTGACGAGAGCCTGATTTGATCGTGTCGCATCTCATTTGTTGGTAAAAGATGCTTTCACTGCCTATTGCAAGGCTCGGCTTTCTGTGTCTTTGGACCATTTTCGCCACAATGCGTCCTTCCTGGCATTTATTAATTATTCAATCCTTAATTGATCTGTCTTAGTTAAGTGTCTACAGCATCTTCTATCACTCTGAAGAAGTCATAACTGGAACTAGCCATTAAAGAAACAATATTTAGTCACAAAATTCCACGAATTTCTCACTCGCGCGCTAACGATCTGGGAAGTTGTAAATATTTATGAAGTCTCTGATTTCAGTAAGGAATGTTGCTTAAACAGCCCTGTTACTTCCCTTTACCAGCTTGCCAACACAATGTGTTGATGAAGGAGTGTAAAATAAAAAGAAAATCATGTGTGCGTTTTTGAAAAGTCCAGCATAAAAAAAATCCAAAACGTCATGGTGTAAAACATGTGATTTTTTTTCTAGTAACATTTATCTCTTTTGTTGTTGTTGTTGTCGTTGTTTCTGTTTGTTTGTATGTTTGTTTGTTTGTATTCTATCATGATCAATCTTTCAAATGACAAGAAGAAAAGTGATCTTTCCTCCCTTACACCGCTTGCTCAGCATCCTTTATGACTGGCAGAGGGACGTAATACAACTGGTTAAAATAACTGATAAAGCCAACAGTTGATAAAGTTACCAGGTGGCCATTCATCTATTCTGTTGTAAGGTATATAGTCAGCCAAATTTGAGTTTGCTGGCTTTATCTTAAAATCTTAAATGGATCTACATGTAAAATGCCGTCTACTACCCTCAGTAGGATCTGTTCCAACATAGACCTGAAATAAAATTCGCATGTGAACGCAGATAGTCTAATAATAATAATATCCATTTTCTTGCAAAGCTGCGGTAGTCATTTTTTTTTTTTATCGACACAAATTCCAGTTCATTTGTTTCTAATTCAGCCCAGATTCATCATTCTTATGTTCCATTTAATCCTGCCTGCTCCTCCCTTTTGGGCACATGGCATTTTGTTGTCTTTATTAGCTTTTTATAATAACCTACGTCACTTCCGGCAACATAATATGTGTGTGTGTGTGTGTGTGTGTGCGTGTATGGGTTACAATTTCCATTGAGCAAAACCTGAAATTATTTCTCTGTCCCGCGAATTTGAAACTTTTTTTTTTTTCGCAGGGGGAGGGGACGGAGCATCCTCAGGCTAAAGAACTCAGCTCATTTGAAGTTGATTTGATCTTTTACGCCATGTAAGTATTTCTTTATTCTCATCTTTTTTTTTTTTTTCATTTTAATATAATATTCAGAGACATACACTATTTTGATACATTTAATCACAGACGTTTCGCAGCCAATCTGCGCCCACTTCCTATCCACAACTCAAGTACTTTAGGTTCTTGAAAGAAGATCTCTTAGGGGCAAGTTCTTTGTGCCCCTTATAAGTTTGTAGGTCACATGTGGTTCCCAGGAAACATCTGATATTTCCTCTTCTTTCAACTGTTATCTTGTCTCTCCGTGCTACAGAGGCGTCCTCGCGCCAAATGGCAGCCGAACATTTGGCTAAATGTAACAGAAAACAACCGCCTACAATTTGTGCGTAAAACGTAAAAAAAAAAAACCAAAAAAAACGATCAAGATTTCAGACTGCCGACAATATGTTCACTCAATACGAACTTCAACAATTTTATGAATAAAACGCTGTTCCAATATCTTGTTTTTCGATCATGTCCATATAGCTAACGATTCTGATATCCAACCTAATGACTATCATGGCTAAATCGCATCTGAAATAATATGTTTAATTTTACACCTAACTTCGCCTTCAGAACATCTGAAAGCTACAAACACAATTTGGCTATCCATCATGGTATTGAGTGCTTGTCTATATTTCATATCATGCAACTATGTCTTTATGTTCTGAGAGGAATCAAATCTGATCTGAAATATTCTTGTAAACCTGTTGCTTTATCTTCGTTTTGACGCTGATTTGCCCGTCGGTGAGCGGTCAACGGATCACCACTTATTTTAAATAGACTATTGCTGTAGATATTGAAAATAGACCTATCACACAGACTTGTGCAGACACGGGTATTTTTGTCACGCATCATTATGCCCCATACACAAAGGCTTTTCGCACGAACACCGCTTATAGATTGAGAGAGACCTCATAATGTGGAGAAACTGTGAAACCTGTGTAATTTAAATCAATTTACAACTGATAAAAATAATATCAATCGACTGATACAGCAACAATACAATTAAACAAATAGGCTTTATATAATAATTTAATTTCAATCTATCACATCGCCAAATAACTTTTAATTTTGATAAACCGTTTTGTTTTCATTAGCCGACGGATTTTTACCATGAAGATACTGACCTATCTCTAAGGTGAATTCTTTTCTCAAGGTAACAAGCGCCGTCTTCAGCACATGGAGCCACTGTAAATTAACTCTTTAAGATCTAACTCTTTTTCAGACGTATCAAGCGAAACTTACTCTTCACCTGTGCTCTAAATGATGACTACTCAATAAAAAAGAAATGTCGCCTATCAGACACGGTCATTATAAATTTTATGATTGTTAATTATGAAATGCCACCATCACCTGAAACTGAATTGCAGCAAAGATATGACACTGGAGACGTAATTTCCTCGTTGAACGCTGTAATGATGTTAAATGAGGATGATTTTGACGGAGTCAGTGCCAAATTGGACATTTGCCTATCATGACATGATAAGTAAGATAGCCTGCCCTGCTCTTTATGATATGAAATTAATAACATTTAGCAGCAGAAATGAGCAATGTTTGTTATTATAGTGAAACTAGTCGAGTGTTGTTGTTGATATTGCCATGCCTATTGATACTGTTGTTATTACCGCTGTTGTATTGTTATCGTTTCTATAGTCGTTGGTCAAGTTGTCATTTTCTTTGCCTTCATTGTCGCTCTTGCCATTTATTTTATAATTTGTGTTTGTTGTTGTTGTGACTGGTGCTATTGTTGCCGTCGTTGCTGTTGTTGATGATGTTATCACTGTTTCACCGCCCTGACAACACTCTGAGAGAAACCATGGTTTAGTGAAATAATTTTCAAAATCTTACAAACAATAATTACCTGATTATTTTCCCAGGATATCATCTCTGACGTTTTGTCGTCGACGACAGCAGGTAGTGTGGTAATCATTTGGTATATCACACATTCAATTTAAACATGAAACTTGTGAAAATTCTCGTCACAAAAAAAAAAAAAAAAAAAATTACAAAAGTATCAAAAGACCGGGTTTCCAACAGTTTATATTATCATGAATTGAACAAAAATTATACCGAAGCACATTGCAGTACATAACATGTAACACTCCTGACATTTTAATCGACTAGACACCTATAAAAACAATGTTCTATATTAATTTTTAAATAAAAACGGCGCACCACAAGTTCAAAATCAAGAAACAGAAAGAACACCACCAAAACAAACACTATATCGTCACACAGTTTTAGTCTCATTCACGGTATATATCATAGACTGCCAAACCAAACGCGGCATTCAAATGCTGGACTCAGATTGCTGCTATCAATACCAACATCAGTCTTGATGTTTGAATCTGAAATCTTTTATTTACTTTTTTACTTTAAGCACCTTCAGGACGATTTTCACTAGTTTTTTTTTTTTTTCTTCATTTATTTCCAGCGATGAAAAATGAAAGATCAGTTGTGAAAACTGCAAAAGTAGGAACACATTTATGTACATTAAATTGTTTAAAAAAAATAATGCACTGCCACATAAAATATTTAACCTGAGATTCTCATTCAAATATGAGATGTTGTTGTTGTTGTTTTGTTGTTGTTGTTTTGTTGTTGTTATTGTTGTTGTTGTTGCTGCTGTTGTTGTTGTTGTTGCTGTTGTTGTTATTGTTGCTGTTGTTGTTGTTGTTGTTGTTGTTGTTGTTGTTGTTGTTGTTGTTGTTGTTGTTGTTGT
>JBCEWB010166322.1:0-10323 GCA_039654565.1 Peronia peronii | reverse complement strand
TTGCTTTTCTGTCGATCCACGTTTTTATTTGCTATTGCTAGTCCTATTCTATTTTTCGTGGATCGTGTTGAAGGTCCTTCCCACGAGGGTCTGAAGGTGACGCTACGTTGTTTTGGTCACTCGTGGGTCCCTTTCTATTCTAGGTTTAGTGTGTTCCTACCGTCCTTATCTCCTATTTCTACTTGTCCCTATTCTATCTACACAGAAACTAATCTAGTTTGCTTTGAAACATGGACCAAAGGCAAAAGAGAGTATCCTTTCATGCCAGTGGTTTCATTTCATAAGCCCTCATTTCAAGAGTACAAACTTTTAACTAAGTATGGAATTAGGAAATCATTATACATTTTTGCCTGTTAGCCATATTTAGATTCAGCCTGATTTTTTGCAGAAATTAAAAAATGCTTAACAGACAAAACTTGCACATCTAGTAAACAAACACAGCAAGTGACATAAGAGAAAAATGAGGCAGATGGATCCTACTGATACCAGTACTGTTTTGTATCTACTCTTTGTGTTCATGGTAGTGCAGTCTACAAAGACATCAGTGTTAGTTCATTATTCTCACAATGTCTTATTAGGCACACCATGATAAAAAAAAAAAAAAGAGAGAGACCGAGAGAGAGAGAAAGAGACTGTTTCTGTGGAGACAGATACTAACAACAATAGCCCTGAAGTAAAGAAACACACAGGATTATATTAATAATGATACAATTTTATTGTGCTCGCATTGCAGGTGAGAGAAGGTCATCAGCTGCTCATCGCAAAAGTATAGATCGAAACCAGCCCAAAACCCATGGCATGTGTTTGACCCCAAGTGACCTTGATCGGTTGCGGATTTTTATGCATGAGTTTGTTGTAAGGGCCCTAATTCCATGGGCAGAAAGGCAGATGAAGAGCTTGAATGAACAAGTAAGTGGACCATGAGTTTTTATCTTGATGTGATGCTTGAGAAGATAAAATCTTAACATGTACTCTTTCAAGTAAACAAGCTTCATTTATTGATGAGAGAGAATTAAAATCTACCCCCAACATGTCTGCAGATGCTTTACCTGTAATAAAAATTACCATATAAATAGAGAGACATTTTTTTATATTGATAGTCTTTCTTTTATTAGAAAAAATGTGTCCCTGACTTCATAATGTTGGCTGAATTGAATTTTTGGCTTCTTTGCTCTTTATTTCCTTATTCAGCTGGCATCAAGAAAAGGCATCCACAGATCTTTCTTCAGTGCCACCAAGAAGTGGTTTGGCACAAAACCTTCAGGCCCAATACCAGCATCCCAGAATACCACCGTTGTGTTAGTATTATCCACAGTTTCATAAATTTCAGTTTTGTCCTTCCATCTGTCACTCGGACAAATTTACACCTACTGTTTTGCCTATCCCGATCCCTCTTTATCTTCCTCTTTCTTTTTCACTTAATCCTCTCCCTCTCGTACCCCCTCTCTCTCTCTCTCTCTCTTTCTTTCTCTCTCTCTCCAGTTAATATAATTATGATCCCGTTTATATATCAGAATGAAACAACATCATGACTTCGATTTGAGTCTTTTATGCAGAGGCATAATGAATTTCAGTACTGAGAAAGTGAGCAGGGAAGAACATTTATGAAATAAATAAATAAATAAAAATAAGGGGGGTGGGGAGGGTAGAGGGGCAGTTTTCTCCAGGAATTTACAAATTTCATCAGTATAAAAGAACAAGTGCAGTAACACTCATTTGTCTTTTTTTGTATCCATGGCAGATACACCAAAGATGCGCCAGAACTACAACTGAGGCGCTTGGCCGACTTGGCTTTCATGTTCCAGATGTATGACTTTGCCTACAACACTTATCACACTGCCAAAAAAGACTTCAACACAGACCAAGCTTGGCTGCACTTTGCTGGAGCTCTGGTGAGTTGAAAGCTATGACTATGAGTATTTTGTCTCATTTCACAGACAAATTTATTAACTGAAATAATATTCGGAAAAAAAAGAAAGAAGAGAAAAAGAAAAATCTCATTCAGATGGAGGTAAATGAAATTGTTATTCTCAACATACAAATAGCCTCAAGTTGTGTTATCAGCACTGCACCGCTTGGCATGTCTTCACAAAGTGGTGGTCAAATGGCAGAAGAAAAGTCACTCAAATCAAGAATCACTTCACTTCATTATCAGCCATTATCTGTAAATGCCAACTTGCAGAGCCTGCTATGTATGTCTATAGCCTAACAAGAGCAGTATATTACAATATATACCATTTTAACTGAAAGATGAACAAGCTGAGGATGAATGTGACATAATACATCATTTAAAATTATAAAGACTGTTTTTCATATTGGCTGTTAAATCATCTCACCTACATTTCTGCTTCTAGGAAATGGCAAGCTTGGCAGTCTTCCTCCAGGGTATGCAAAGCCAGAAATCTTACCCACATCATTACATGGAGACTGCCATCTCCACCTATCTAACCTCTTGCAGGTAATGCCAAATTTCTTTAAATGCAAAGGGTTTTCTTTTTTTTTTTTACCTAGTTATGAATACTCAGTCCATACAGTATGAATTTGAAATATATATTCATATTTATATGAACATATACTAGTTTTTCAGACTTGTCAATTAACTCTACAATAACTCTTTTTATCCTATTCCTACCACCAGCCACAGTATGCTGGTCCTGGGGTTGCTGGTGAGGCCTACACAAACAGAATTCATTGATCGCATATGGGCGACAAATAAAATCCTCATTTGTATACCACTGATACATAATAACATGAGTCATAACATGAAGGCTGTTGTGAGATTATAATTATGAAAAAAAAAAATCTTATTTGAAATCAAAATGATATTATAAATCATAAAAAAAGCTTGAAAATGACCACGCCCACCTTGAGCATTCCTGGATCTAGCCCTTATATCACGGCTTTGGCTTCTAGGTCTACAAGTTCGTCTCGTCACTTTTCCTTTGCTAGTAGATCTAGATCTACCTTCCTCAAAATCCGAATCACTAGATCTAGATCTAGAACTCACGTCATGTCATTTGGATTAATATCAGCACTCTCTGCATCTACATAGAATCCATCTAGATTCGCCGAGCACATCCCGGATTGTCCAGGTCCATTTTCGAGACATTTTACCACATCATTTGGCCTCTTCAGCATCAGATTTGAAAGGAAAACACGCTCATGTAGTGTAAGGACAGCCGCAGTTCTGTATTATAAAATTTAAAAGTAGGAATAGGCAAAAACTCGTTTGGTATAACTTTTACAGCTTATCTCGTAGCCTAGACCAGTAGTCATTACAAGAAGGCTCGTAGAGTACATATAATATATCTTATTGTGACAGTAAATTAGAAAAGGTGAATGTGAGAGAGAATTGTACATACTTCACAGATGATAACTCAGATTTATACATGAAGGATTCAGTTACGAAATGAGATATATCCAGTTTCTTTATTTTGAGAAAAAGAAGATTTTTCATTCCAGATGAACATACTCAGCAAAACCCAAGTGGTATGTTAGGATTTGACTGAATGCATTTTGCGCAGTATTGTTTCTGCAGGTCATATAACTCGCACCATTGTATCATCTCATGCTGAATTCAGAAATGGCACGTTTCATATTTTGCAGCCAAACCCTTCCATTTTAAGTACTTCATTTTTGTTTTTTTGGGGTTTGTTTTTTTTTTTTTGTTTTTAAAGATTGATTCAATGATCTTGAGGAACTGAATCGAATACAAGATACTTATTTTGCATCTTCTCACATCAGAAACCCACAGTATGCCACAAGAGCCACCTTGACCAGCACAGAGGCTCTGAAGAGAAGACAAATGTTCAATGAGGCAGCCATGCAGTTTCTTAAGATGACCAGTGAGGTGAGGATTCAGGTCAAGAAACTTGAATCTGGTGCACACTTTGACTGATGATGAGCATGAAAATTGCAGCAGGGGATTCTTAAAAACTGACTGATTCTTTAGGGCAGTTGTCTCATCTAATGATTGTAGAATTACATCTGTCCTGAGAAACAGACATAGCATTCGAATCTGACAACATATTTACCTTTTGTTAGTTTTCTTATTTGAGTAACTTTTCAATTTTGTACAGATTTTAGACAATAAATCAAACCATAGAGTTCTGGACACATTTGATCATAGTAAGAGTTTTGTAGCGATAACACTGATTGCTTGCTCTCACAGTTTCGTCTATAATTATGCAATTGAAATCATTTCCTGTTTGGTAAAGGTGTGATTAGAAATATATAAAATTGGAAATAGACTTGCACAGTATAACCTCCATTTTCTGTAAATGAAAACAAAATGACGGACAGACATTTTATTATTTCATACATGCATTTCAGGATTCGGATTTGACCAGTGCACTATTTCTAGAGCAAGCAGCTCACTGTTTTCTAGCACTGAAAACTGAGATGGTCAGGAAGTATGCATTCCACATGATTTTGGCAGGTCACAGATTCAATAAGGCTGGACAGGTATAATTGTGTTAGCTGCTTTCTGAAATACTTTTTCATTCAGAACTTTGGTCATTATAGTGATTTTGTTGTTGTTGTGGTGGTATAGTAATATTTGGAATTTGTTTCAAAATCCTTCATACATTCTCAGAGAAAGTAGGACTCTTCTGTTAACATAATTATTTAGTACATTAGAACAAGTTTTAGCAAACTTTTTTTCAGGATTTGTTTTGAATTATATAAATGCTGACTATTGGAATAGTGATCCAGATTACTTATGAGATCATTGAAGGAAAAGTTAAGCATAAATGAATCCCACATTTTTAGTTTTAGGAGTCTACTGAATTATTATTACAGGCAGCATTACTGTCCTGTGCATTTACTGATTAAGTAGAAATAGTAAATATACAATTTAACAACCAGCTACATCCACTTTAACTTTGCTACAACTCCATTTACAGAGAAAGCATTCCCTTCGCTGCTACACCCAGGCTTTGCAAGTCTACAAAGGAAGGCACTGGTCAATAGCTGAAGTCAGTCATGTTTGTCATCAGTCAGAAATTAATGAGAATAATTTTCCTTTCATGCTTATGCTTATCATTACTTTCAGCCATTTGCTATTTTCTGCAAGAATAATTTGATCTTGAGTAGCACACTAACTGGATAAAACAGAATCTGTTTCATTATATTGAATCAATACTCAGCAGGTGAGCTTTGAATACTCAGCATTGAATGAGGATTCCAGTATCATTTCATCTTGCATATGCCTCTCTTCCTTATTCAATACATTTTTTTTTTTTCCTCATATCTTTTTATTCCAAACAGCACTATTTTGGCTAATGCAAGGGTAACAATAACAATAAGTTTAGTTGATACGATGTCAGATCTACACAAAGGAGCTCAGTGTATGTACATTATCTTGATAAGCTTCTTGTTTAATAAGAATTTTGATAATAACTCCTGTTGCTTTTTTTTTTTTTTGTGTGCAAATATTTTGGTTATAGCCATCTATGACCCAGTTGCTTGTAAGATCTGATTCATTATGCAAATGTCCTTTGCTCTGAACAGGATCACATTCACTTCACTATAGGCAAGCAGTCGTTCAATTTGAAGCAGCTGGAAAGTGCTGCAGCAGCTTTTAAACACCTGCTGACAGAAGAGAGCAGGCAGGCTACCTCCCAGCAAGCAGCGTATCTCAGGGAATACCTCTTTGTTTACAAAGTAGGTCTGAAACAGCCTTTTCAGTAGAAAAATAAAACAGCATAAGAGGTCAAGTATAAGATATATAAATGACAGAAGAGAGCAAGCAAGGTACCTTCCAGTAAGCACAATATCTTGGGCAATATCTCTTTGTTTGCAAAGTAGGTCCAGATCACCTTTTTACAGCAAAAGCCTCAAGAGTGACTTTTCTTTAATGCCTGAATTATTCAACAAATGAATCAAAAGTCTTAAAGAATTAATACTGACAAGATGAAACAGAAATACAAGAAATTTAATGCAAAAGACATGAAATACGTATTTGGTGTTCAATATAAAGTATCTTTCTTGAAGGTTATACTTATTCACCTGCTCTGCTTGTTCAAAAATATCTTTACTGGTACATGCATACTCCAGATTATAGCAGCTCCTCCAGTTACCAGAAGTTTTTGTCCACTGTTCCAACACGTCTTTGTTTTTGAAGTTAGTCACATTCTGTTTTATTCTGAATTTAATGATGCTGAAACATTCATTCATCATGTAGAGATAACAAGTTCAAGTTATCCATGAATTGGGAAATTTCAGTTTATCCCTCTTTTATTTCAGCAACTGTTAAATCAAGAAGAGAGAAGCAGTAGCACATATGGCCATTTGCCTGAGCTCCCATTGCCCATTGTCGACAGTAACACTACAAAAGTATTGCTTGCTATATCCAATAGAGATGCTGGTAAGCATTAGTCTCAGTTTCTTTTGTTTTTGTTTTTGCTTTTTTTTTTTTGTTTCATTTTGTTTTGTATATTGTTTCTCAATCTGTCATTTGTTTTTCTTTTGTGTAAATCTTTCTCTCTCTTTAGAAACAGCAGTTATCTTTCTTTTTTTCATTATTTTGTGTCTTCTGAACTGAGCTGAATTATGTTTTTTTGACAATATCTCCCACCCGAAACATTAGTTTTTCTGCAAACTGCTTTCATTTCATTCTCACCAATATAAAATATGTAAACTTAGGATATTGTTTTTCGCAGTAAAATTTGTTATTGTGTAGTTTTGTGTGCCTTGCATTACCCATTTTGACAGTAGTTCAGAAGTCTACAAATCCAGTCCTTATCAATCTATTCAAATATGTGTTATGTCACTTCTTTCCAATTACAAGTAAACTTGCATTCAAATTAAGAAGCTTTCTATCTTGCAAGTCACATGTAGCCTTCCATGGAGACTTTTCTGTCTTATTACAGAAACAAACGGCAGGAAAACCCTTGCGTCTGGAATGTGGTTTGACAGTGATGGTGATAGCTCTGATAAATGGAGAATTTTAGAGGAGAAATTGGTTCAGGTTTCAGGCAGACCATTCCGTGCTAGTCCCCAGTTGTTCACAAACAATACAGATAACCGATCTAGTCCTATAGCATTTGTTGGAGGTAAGAGATGCTTGTTCTTTTCCATTTTTATCGTTCTCTTATTGTTCCCTCCCAGTTTTATCTCCTGTGATCATTTGTTTAATGTGGTCTATATATGGTATATTCACGGCTGCTAATCCTCCCAGAAAATCCGGCGTCCTCATGAGTTTTAAGTGAAATCTTGGACAGACTTGAAATTCCAGATATCATCTTCTACCAAAATAATGAAATTTGGAAAGAAAAATGCTGAAATATGAAATGTACCAAATTTTTGCGCAGTCCCAGGTGTAAATTCTCAGAGGTTTATGTATCATGAACAAAAGTTTGTCTTCCTTGCTTTTCAAAGATTGCAACGAGCAGAGCCCTTCACTGGATAGAACTTATTATGTAGTCCTATGTGATATCAGGACTGGGAGTTGTATCCTCCACTCGCATACTCCGCCCAGTTATGCAAGTTATAATCACACCCACTTGTGATTCTCTGTGCTACAGCAACATACTGACAAGAAAAGGCAAAAGTGAAGGTAGATTTTTCATTCTCTTCTTTCAGCTAGTGTTTGTATGAGTGAAATAAAGTAATATTTTGTTTTATTATACTTTCTTTTTTTTTCTCTCTCCACAGAGCCCATCACCATAGAGTTACAGGTTGACAATCCTCTTCATGTTATGTTAGTCCTTTCTGATGTATCCCTACTGTGGACATTCTTGCCATCCATTCAAGGTCCTGATTCTCCTCAAGTCATATCTAATGAGATCACAACGGGTGTCAAGGTCTGAATCTGATTGGCTGTATAGATTTGTGTCGTTGGCCAAGAAAATATTAAACCGATTGGCAGAAAGAGAAAAAAAAAATATTACTACATGATTCTCTCAGAGAAACTTAGTTTAACCTGTTGCCTTATAGTGATGTCATGTAGCAAATACTGTTTACAAGTCAGTAGAGTTATGCAGCTTCAATTTAATTTAAGTAAAATTAAACAAAGTGTGTCATGTTGTATTTCTCAAAATTATCTGTCACACAAAATGGCTTTCATTATCGATTCGTTTATCCATTGACATGTTTACGAGAATAATATGAGAAAAAAGGATATGTTCTCTTTTGGCTTTTTTTGTTTTGCTTTTTGTTTTCAAATGACTGATTTATTGCCAGTTAAAGAGTGTTATGTGCAGTATTAAATAATTAAAAACATAAAGCCCTAGGAATGTGTCATTTAGAGGGAGAAAGAAGAGACTGAAGAACTGAAATGCCAGAAAAGCTAACGATGTCTTTGAGGAAACGTGTTAAGAGAGGAAAAGGGATTGATTGTATAATTCAACTCCATATTTATCAGTTTTTGGTGTTTGTTTACAGAATAGTCTAGCAGATGAAATCATCCAAACATCTGTGATCAAGGAAGTCATTGTGCAGGGTATACAGAGTGAATATGTAAGTCCATCTTTTTATACAGCATGTCTTAAAAGAATGTATATTTTGTTGTCTGAAATAAGCTGGATGACAAAAATTGGATCTTACTGACCATGGGGTTACAGGAATTAACTTTGAATAGGAGTATTTCAGCACAGTCAAACAGCATCAGACAAGTTTTTTCAGCAAAGTATGCTTGTTTACCTTTCTATTGACATCTGCAGCTTTGTGAATGAAAAATTCGACATTCAAATCAGTTCATCTAGTAACGTTACATACGCCAGGTCAGTCACATTTACTGTTTTTATTGCAAATAAGTTATTGTTTTTAGCCAGTAATCCTCAACAGTTTGCATTTTGTCTTTTTCAATGTTTTTTTTAGTTTCATTGCACACTTGTGTTATTTTCCCTGCAGAGGAGTATAAATAGTAATTGCAGATTCATTTCAGACCAGCAAAAACTGGCATTTTAATCTTTCATTACTGGGGACCCCTCCTTTGTATCTTATTATTCTAGCTGATAAAAAAAAAAAAAAAAAGAAACAAGGAAGATACAAACATATACATACATATCAAAATATTACATGTGATGCACATCCAGTCAGCCTTGCTTGCATTTTAACCTTTACAGTTTCTGCCTCATTTTGTATTTTATTTTATTTTATTTGTATTGATCAACACATTTATTTTTAATCTTGTTTTGTAAAAAAAAAACTCAAAGCAGACATGAAAATTCCCAATTTTGGGCAAATCTTGAATGCTCAAACAGATTGCATTTTGTTTGTTGTTGTTTTTTTTTAAACCATGGACATAGAATTTGCACTTTAATCTAAGGGAGTAGACTGTGACATGATCCCTATGCTCTGATACACAGTTTAGACAGGAAACCATGAATTGCTGTCTTGGCTGTAGATTTGGATTTATGCTTCGGTCTCATAGATCTTGTATAATATAGCTTGTAAATTTAGAATCTAAAATTGATGATCTAGAATTTGGATGAAATCTTGATTTAGTAGTTCATTTGGAAAAGAGGCTGCCATACACCAGCCTCGTGTTCATGGGGGATGCCATTTTGGTTTTGATATGTTTTGATTCTACTTGATAAGTCATGTAACCTTGTTGGACTAATCAAGTAAAACTTGGTCACTCAGCCCTGTTTTAGAATAGTCCAGTTAATGTGGGCAGAATAAATACTCATTGCCTACAATTTGGGCGCCAGCTCACTGGACTTTCCTTTTGAAGACAAATCATGTTCCATCTTATCATATTTTGTCTGATCTTATCTTCTTTAGATCCAGTTGACACTGACACCTCGGCAACCAGGCCAGTTAAGAGTGGTGGGCCTGGCCTACAACCTCGGTACCAGCTCCCTGGCCCAGAACTCCTCCCTCCAGCCGGAGACAGGTCACTCCCTGTCAAGCCAGCACAAGCCCAGCTACACCAGCAGTGTGCAGGTGCGAGGCAAACAGAAACTGGAACCCCAGGGACCCAGGCTCAACGAAACTAAGGAAGAGAAGAGACAGAAAGTGTATGGCCCAGACAGGCGGCTGGATTTGGATGTTCAAGAGGAAATGCCAGTTCTAGAGGTTAGTAATTTTCAGCTGTGTTTGATAAATATGCCACGTGACCTGGTGAAAACAGTTGGATTTTAAAGATGAATCATTTAGAAAATTGAATTTTACTGACTGTGGTTAACTTTTAACAGGAATATCTTGGTACAGAAAATTATAGCTAAATAAATTTTGTACTTAAATAAGTTTTGGGGTGGGCAAGCAGTACATTTTTTTTTTACCAAGAGAGAAGCTCAGAAAGTCACCTTACTTCTTGCTGGGACCGGTACCGAGAAGAGAAATCCTACTGCTCGGCTCGTGACTTTGAGACAGACA
>JBCEWB010166321.1:0-25681 GCA_039654565.1 Peronia peronii | reverse complement strand
CGGACTAGATAGATTTTGAAGTTAGCCATTTTAGAGACGCCAAAATCCAAGATGGCGGCGTTGCCATGGCAACTATTGGAAAAAGTCGACCTTTTTTCACTGTTTTCTACTAATTTGAACATGCTGAATGAGATGGACAAGGTTAAAATAGCCTGTCTTTAATAATAAAAAAAAATCACCTTCAGGACTCCCCCCCCCCAAGCACAGTGAAAGAAAACAGACCAAAATGTCAAAAAAAAATATCAGTAGGAATTAAAGTAGAATTTTTAGTTACTTTGGGGAAATTTATCTAGACCAGATCTAGATCCTAACTAACATGATGTTTTGTGGTCGGAATGAGCTGATATGTTGACGTACTTAGCCTCTGCATAAAGAGGTTAGATTCGGGGGACCACCAGAGTATGGTAACTCGGATGGTGATGTTTTAGGGCCTTGTTTATTGTGTTATTGTTGAAAATATACTTGAAATAAATAGAGAAGATTCTTGAAGAATTTGAAAACTTGAACTTTATCGAAAAACTGACTAGGTTCTAGAAAACGAAACAAGGGAAGTCACATGTGCAGTCACAAAAAAATGTAAACACAGAAACACACCAGGTGGCGAAAACTGAGCCCTTGAAGATCCTAGCACTAACTTCAAACCCTAATCCTAACAAAACAAGTGTTTCCTTTTTCACAACATTCTTTAAACTTTGCTTCATGAAAGTGTGGCATTCACATCCATAAGGTGGAAATCAGTGTTTCCCTTTCAGACCCAGTTTTGACCATTTTTTGAAAATTTATTGCCCATATTAAGTTTGGTATCGAAACTGAGCTTAAGATTGAGAGAATCAAAAAATTTTGGAAGCAGCGGGCACCTCATAAGAGGAAAAAACTGGTGTTAATGGAGCCCATCTATACATTTCACTGAAAGTCATCTGATAGGTTTTTTACCAGCTGGTCTTTTAGGTGAAATGAATCTGTCAATCAGCTTCAGGGATGCAGTAGAATTAAGTTTTGTCTTCCTCATATCAATCATAGTGAAGGGAAAATAAGACATTATGTAACAAATAAACAAGGGCAGACAACTTTTTATCTGAAATTCACAATGGGCACAATTTCAGGAAATGTAAATAAAAATTTTATTGTAATCAGAAACATTTGAAAAATCATAAAATTACTACTAACACAAGAAAAAAGCAGAATTTTACAGAGAAATGACAAATAAGGTTTTTGACTTTTAAATACAGGTTATGTGTCTTCACATAAGAAAGAAATAATTTTTGGAAAAGTAATTTAGTATAGTACAAAACAAACAGATTATATACACAGGCTAAAAGTATTTCTTGACAACATCAATAGATTACAGAAATGATAAAAAAATGAAACAAAATTAAATTATTTTAAACAAATAATGGCTTCAGTTGTCAGTTCTGACATGTTCTGGTGGAATGATGCTCCAAGAAGAGATTACGCTACGTTCTGGACCATTCTCTATGTCTTTCAAACTCCTGCGGGTGGGTATCTCCACTCCCTTCATTCAAATCACTCTGAAATTCATCTACAGAATTCAAACTGACATCTGAATCAAATGTTTGGACCAAACCATGACTCGGTTCAGAACAATCCTCTGTGCACAAATTTGGTTGTATTTTGCTTTGAAAGTAGTAGAACTCCTCTATTTTGTAATCAGATTTTCCAGCCCATTGTAGACCAAAATTTTAAGATCCAAATGAACGATAGTTTACTAGACGAAATTGAGAAAAATCTTAGCAGGGAATACAGGAAATTAATGTAATCAGAGATCTTACCCAATAATTGAGTGAGAAATTACATGTTTAAAATTATGGCCATGGGAAGATAGCCTGCAGTTTGTCTTGAAATCCTGCCACATGAATAACCCCTTTATAAATATGAAATGGTTTGGTTCAGAAATTTTATGACATATACAGTGAATTTTCAATAATAATAATAGGAATGGCTTATGTGAGGAGGTATAGCAGTCTTGCACCTATTTTATTAATTTATGTATTTGAGTGGGAACACTTGACTTGTACAATGATCCGGTCCGAAAGTATTGTTTGAAAAGGAATGAGGAAGGATTTTAGGGGAATACATGGTCTGTGAGGGTAATCATGGGACTGGATGTTGTATGCTGACAATGTGATCAATGTGGAGAAGACTGGAGTCACCTGTCAAAATGAAATTTATTCCATTTGTCAATCGGCACTTGTCAGTCAACAAGCATCACTGCGGTTGATAATAGCAAGTGCGACACATTGTATTGGTTTATTTCCTATTCCAGAATTCTATACAGCAGACATCTTTATTATTCTTTCTAAAGAGTTAGTTCAGTTTTTGGCAGAAAATATATTTTATTGATGCTCATGATGTATAGTTAATCATGAGACTAGTTGGTTAACAGTTAATTCTGGATTTTCTGCACTCATGCCAGATCAAGAGTAAACTATTTAGAGCAAGTGTGTTGACCTTAAGAGTCACTTTATTTTGGTTCTTGTGTGATATGTTGACTGAGCCTAATTTTCTTGCTGTTCCTTTTTTCTTGCTCAGTCTGCAGTAAGTTTGGTACAACAAATAACACTGACAATGTGGCCTATGTTACTTGACTACACAAAAGATGAATCAAAGCGGATTTTGCGACGCTTGGAGTTGGAAGCTTATGCTTCCATTATCTCAGTTTTCAGAGCACAAGGTGATCTGTCAAAGGACAAGAAAAAAATTCTACAAGATCTGCAGCAGACTCTTAGGTAAATAAATTTGAGACTCATAAAAGTTTAAATTTATCTGAAAATACCTGAACTTTGTGATTTTGTAAGTAATCAAATGAAATGTATTGATATTCATAATATTGTATTGTATATCCTAAAAATATGCAAATGATAGCATTTCCATTGATAAGACTGTAAAACTAGAATGTTGTTTGTCATAAATTTTTGAAAAACCATTTTACAAATAATGCTACAAGTGGACTGAGGAGTGGGCTCATAACTTGATTTTGAATCAAATTGTATTTTATTTTTGATCAGTTTTCATGAGGAATGATGAAGAATTCTGCTTGTTCATGTCGTTTCAGTATATCTACAGAAAGGCATAGGGCTGAAGTACGGAGAGCCATAAATGATGAGAAGTTGGCTACAATAGCTGATAAGTAAGCCAGCCTTGTATTTCATTGTTTAAAACATAATAATAATAATGTTGCGATTGATTAGACGTGTTCTGACTCCATATCAGATGGTACATTTTGTATGATTCACGTTTGATGAAGATGGTTGTTGTGCCATATTGTTTAGCTGTGAGTGTTTTTTATCTATGAGTGATCTTTAAAGCCTAGAAAATAGTAACATTATATGTAGTGATATTGGATTATTATCTTACATAAAATCTGGACATGATATATAGACACACCATTCTTGAAGGCAATTGAATATAGAATACATAATCTATAGATCAAAAAGTGGGAAATGCAAAAATGGTCAGTATAACAAGAGGAGAAAAGAATAGGTGGCATTAAGGTCAGAGTGAAGCTTAAATAGGAGCTGGGTGTCATGTGCAAAGACAAGACCCTGTGGTTGATAAGACAAATACAAGGATGCCACACAAGCTTTCATTTGTTACGTCTTCTTTGAGCAACACAACAAACAACAGAAAGCAAACACTACAAACGTGTATGTAGACACTAATGTTGTTGGTGGGTGGTGTGTGAGTGATGTGAAGAGGGGGAAGGGAAAGATGAGTGAGGACAGGTGATGGCAAACTCATAGATCATTTTAAGGTGTCACTTTCTAAAGCAGCAAATAGAATAACAAACAGTTAATTCTCCAGTATTGCGGGCAGTATGAGCACAGCAGAATGGATGATAGAAGGTCGGCGCCTGGTTCCACTAATGCCGAGATTAGTCCCCCAGACAGCTTTCACTGCCACTGCCAATCAAGCTGCTAGTGCAATGATGGAGAAAAATGCGTCGCTTCCTCCCCCCTCTCAGACTGCAAATAAGGATGGTGAGTTTGTTTTTTTTTGTCTTGTATGAGAAGGCTGAAAAATGTTTCATAGTTGGCAGCTGAACACAACAAATTCATGAAGCAGTCCCAAATTTTGATTTTAAGTTTGATAATGTGTAAAGTTTGTTTCTGTGAAATATTTTACCAAGCAAGCTGTCAAGTGATACATATTTTGTGGAACTGTTCTGTAATATGAATCTCAAGTCATTACATCCAAAAAAAAGAAGTGTAAACTTCGGTTTTTGAAATTTTCCCACAACTATTTTGGTATTGGTCATTGGCATTTAACTTTGATTTACAATGATTACATGTGACTTTATATGAATCGAAGAGAAATACATTTAACCACCATAGTTCAGGGGTTAAAGTCATTCATTACTAGATGATTAGAAGGCAGTCTTGATGACTTCGTTAAAAGTTTGGCGTGTTCCTGCTTTTTTTTTTTTCTTTTGCTGAAATTCCTGTTGTCATTAGCTAAATTCTGTGCAATGTCATTCTCAAAACAATGGCTAAGTGGACTATTGTTGGAGTTTGACGGATGCTACTGATAAGGTCTCCTACCGTATCGAATTCATTCATAACTGTCCTTTTCTTCCTTTGTGCTATTGTTTTCAACATCCTTTTTATTCATCTTTTTAGTTCTATCATTTCAATTGACATACATATTTGTATACACTCAACTCAAATGTATCATGATGACCGTGCTGGAGCACCGTTAAATGCCAACACAAACCAAATCAAGTGAACTATCATTGAATTTTCTTATGGATCAAAACATTTGCTATAGGCTGAGGAGCATTTATGTAGTGACAATAGTCTTTAGATCTACTCCTGTCAGCAACAAAGAAGCATTTCAAGAATTGCAAATCACATCAGTCAAAACAAGATAGATTTCAGGGTTTACGTGACCTTGTTAGTCAGTATACAGTATTATGACATTTTCAAATATTAAATGACATCAGGTAAAACAAGACATATAAATATATCAGGTTTATGTGGCTTGTGACTGTTTATGCAGTATGATGATATTTCAGTCATTTAATGAAAACAAGTGTTAGATTATGAACTGACCTTTAGCCCAGAATTAATTGTTCAGTCAGGCTAGTAAAATTGCACTATATACAATGAGAAGTAATATTAGAGGGAAGTGACATAGCTATATAACTGATACCCAATGAGTGTCACAAGAAGTACTACAAGGACGAGCAGTGTGGTGTGCACTGCAAAATTGAGGATGTAGCGAATATGTCGGATTCAGCAAATTTATTATTTACGCTAATGGTAAATAATGAAATATGTTATATACAAGTATAAAGTAAAATTTCAGTTTCAGTTATTATATTGGTACTTTATCAGGACCAACAGCTGCCCTCCCAAAACCATCTAGATCATCAAGTCCAACATCAAATGTTGTAGTTCTGCCAAGTGGAACATCAATTCATATCAAAGGTAAAGTCACTGTAGTATAAGAGGTGTATTCATAGAAATTTAAATGTCTCTGTTCTCTTCGGTGTCAGCACATTGTTTTTCAGTAGGCCATTTATTGTGACAGATTTTACTTCCAGCATGCAGCACTGCAATTATGTTAATTCAGAGTCAGTTCAGGAAGAATGTTAGAGAAGATCTGTTTTGGGATGCCAGGCAAATGCTCAGTGTCATACATTTTGTCATATGAAGGAATGATAAATCAAGATGATAATGAAAAATTTCATTCATTACAAGAGTTGTTAGAATTTGTATCCTGATTCTGTAATGGTAAATTTATCAGTTATATTGGCATTTAAATCTGTTGTTGGCTCAATAGTTGGATAGGTCATATTTCTTGTCCAGCTCCAGATTTAGATATGATCACACTCTTTGTTTTGCTCCAGGAATGTTGAATCAAGAGGATGATGAAGAACTGAGCACAGGTATCCCATCAAGGCGAACTAGTCATCGCAGTTTGTCCTCAGATAGCCAGAACGCAGCCTCAGTCTCCACACAAACCCCCCGTATTACCTACACCACTGCCTCCAGTACTCTGCCTGGGTCATCCCCAGTGAAAATTACCATCAGCAAAAGTCCTCAAGGGAGACCCATCAGTGTTCAGTCCAGCTCACAGCCCCCAAAAGTGAGAGAAATGACTTTGTCTGTTTGTTTGAAGAAATAAGTGTGCCTGTCTTGCAGTTGTTTGAAGAACCTGATTGGATTATTGCTGTCAATCTGTGAGGCAGTTCTAGCTAGTGTTTGAAGAACTTCAAAATGAGCAAAGCAAAGTCTGTTGATCAATAAGAGTTGTTGTTTCATAGTCAAAAGTTTTGCAAGGACTAAAGATGAGAAAAATGGCACCTTGGTGATTCAAAATGACAAAAAGATGATTAAGAAACATCAAAATAGTTTATAGTGCAGCTTGTCAGATATAGCAGTTGCATTATAGTCAAGAGATGACTGAAAAAATAAGGAGTTAACAGACATGAAAGAAAGTAAAGATATTATTGAAGATCAAGTATTTATTCTGAGGAATGTTGCTGTCTCTTTTATCCTATAGTCAGGTATTAGAAGTTAAATGTCCCTGCCTCTTCCCATGGGAATTTTGTATTGTTTGCTATGTTCAAGGTAGAATCAATGTCAAAGTTTGAAACTTTTTGCTCACATTCTTGTGGTTTTGCCCTAGACTGACAAAAAGTTAGCAGTATTTGATGCCAAACTTGCTACTATTGTAGAAAAATACTTGTTTTGACCATCTCAAAACTCATCGCCAATGATGAATTTATTCATATTGTAAGCTATGATAATTTCTTTTATATCTTACTGGAATAATATCTGGTTGAAAAGTACAGTGTAACATGTAACTTACTTTTTTATGAAAGCAAATTGATATTCCCGATACCAGAATTACTTTTTGGCCTTCAGGTTATCCTAGTAACCAGTGCAGCACCTGCTTCAGGCACCACAGTCATTCAGCGGTCAATGTCAGTCCCAGTTGTCAGAACTCCACCCACCACACTGACCACATATTCTGGGACAGGACCTCAGCGATCCTCTGTCTTAATTCCTGGTGGACCCTCGTCATCGGGTGCGCAAGTTGTTTCAGCTTATTCTGGTGTCGTCACATCAACGTCCAGTACCAGCCTGGTCACATCATCCAGTAAGAGCACTTTCTTTCTATCATTTTTTTGTGTTTATCCATCAGTTCGGCTGTTGTTTTTTAGCAATGTGTAGTAATATACCGGTGTTGGAATATTTTGTTTAGAAACATTTTTCAACAGCTCATGTGTTGATTTACTCTTTTACTCTGATAATATCTCTTCTACTATCTAGATAATTTTGTATAGGCTAGAACATATTTTGTGCAGGTTCTGGGTCCTGCTGTCATCATTGTTGATAATATATCTAGTCTTGGTTCAGAAATTCTTCCAACGAGATTGATCACTAGGTGTGTGATCAAAGGGTGGTTAATGATTGAAGAAGATCTTTACATGTTAAGTAGTTCAGTGATCTGTAAGAGAGGTCTGCAGGTATTGTATTTAGATATGTGATTCTACAATGTAGAATTTAAATTTTGTCCACATAAGAGCCAGACCTTTGATAGTGAAACTTCCAGGATCTAAATCAATTGGGGATGTAACTTCAACATACTCTACTCAATGACAAGATAGATCTTAATAACACAAATCTTATCCAATATGCAGTGATTGATAATGGGTCATTTGTACTTGAAGAGGAGAGCTAGTGAGGTATTTATATTGGTGACTTGACATTATTAGGGTTCAAATGTTTTTACAGATTGTCACCCTCCTTATTTATAGGATATAATTTCATTATTTTCTAGTTGCCATGCCAACATCAGCTGTAGGATCTTCGCCAGCCATGATTAGTCCATCCATTCAGATTGGTCATGGACGAGTTAGGCCAAGGATTGTACCACGACAGAGATATCCAGCCATGATTGTGAGTATTGTATATGAGAACTCCTCATTTTCCTTTCAGTTTGTCTGCTAAATATGAAACAAGAAAGTAAAAGAAAGCTGATTATGAACTAATAAACAGATGTCTTTTGGTTAATGGATATTCATGTGGCAGAAATGTCAGATGAAAATTTTATCTTTAATTAAAAGTGTTAGTGTTTACGTTTTGCTTTTTTTGCCTCATTCCATTGAGTCTTTGTAGATTTACTTGATTTACTATTTTTATTTACTTGATTAACTACACTCTAAAACAATTGATAGGAAAATTGCTGCGAATGGAAAACATTTGGTGTCTTTGTGATTTGGAAACAGGAAATGTAACCCTTGGATGCAGTTTATTCATAGACATACCATTATGTATATTAATAGTATAAGTATGTCTGTAGTTTAATTGCATTATTATTTCCCCTGGACAAGTTCAAACTATTTGGCTTGTTCTTCAAGATTGTAGATGAAGTTGAGTTCAGAATATCATGCTTTCTGCAGACATATGACTTTTTCATTAAATCTTCATCTGTTTTACAAATCAGTGTCCTTTTGAATTGCAGCGATAAATCTGTTCTCTATTCTTTGACATGTTTGGTATTGATGAATTCATCATTAATTACTACACCTAGATCTAAACTAGATTTGTAGTCAATTTTAAGCATCATGTTGGTAGATCTTCACTTGTCTTTTGTATGAAATGAAAGAAAACCTGTCAACTTCTTAATATTGCCTCTCAAGAAACACTGACAAGCTTGGCTGGTTTGGCTGACTGAATGCCTGTAAGTGTGTGTGATTGAAGAGACAAAGGCCAATCCATATTCTGATACCTTGGATTTCTAGCTATGAATAGGTTCAAATCATAATAGCCTCATACATGCATGTGATATGTCACACTGTCACACGATACATTATACTTGATTGGAGCCATGAACGACGAGTGAGAAGTGAAGTGAGGGAGGGCAGGACATGATTTCTACACACTTGCACCTCAGGCCTTAGCTTTCTTATTGTGTCATAGTGCATACTGGCCAGTACAACACATTATGGGTTCTTGATGTGCTCATGAGTGATTTCTTTATCTGAAGAAATTGATACGGTAGCCGAATATGTCTTAATGTAAAAGGAAGGTCTGATGAGGGAAATTTTGTATTACCCCACAGTTTTTATTTTGGTACTAAGAATGACACATTTCATAGCAAAATGACCATTTCGAAAGATTATTTTTTGATAATTGAATTTTCATATTTAGAGTTTTGGTAATAATCGTTTTAGAGTGTATATTCAAAAATTCAGGGATTGTCTTGTGCCTCTTTATTCGCTTGACTTGCTGGAAGTGTACATGAAATAATTCTCTAGCCAAAGATTAGACTCAATGACTGTTTATGAAAGGAAATCCTCTCCACTCTGCCAGCCCAATCAGAAGCCAGGTCTGGTCATACCCATGGGTCCTCAGCTTGTCACACCTTCCCAGAGTTCCTCCACTGGTATCCAAGTCAGTCCATCCCAGCATTCCTCAGCTGGGATCCAGGTTACGCCCACCCAGATCAACAGCGGTAGCATACAAGTGAAGACGTTGAGCAAACCTGCCATACAGATTAAACAAGAAAGTGAGTATATCCATAGCCAGCTCTGAGGAGTGCGTTTCTCATGAATCTTTCAGTGCAAAGCTCTTCACAGAAGAACCTGTGTGACATTACGAGCAGTTTTAGTAGTAGTAATATTTGTATTATATCTTTCCCAAGAAATTCTGTTGACCTATATGTATTAATTGCAACAGCACAAATATATATAGAGTTGACATTTGATGTTACTCATAGATTTTATTATTTTCATATAATACTTGCACATTTATCAGAGATTATTATTTATTTGATAGATTTTCATTTTGAGCAGTTGTGTTTTATATTTATATTTGCCGGCTGCTTTTGATTAATGAACTAGGAATTTAATTTTAAAAATGTGATTCGCAACAGGATGAAATCAAGCACCTGTCAATTTTTTAAAATATCTCAGTGAAACCAATTTTCCGTAAATTTATGGAATTCTATTTAACAAAAAAAAATTCCTTAAGGTCTCCGTAACATACCAGGTCGTTGTCAAGGGAACAGAATCACCGTAGTGGATGTCAGAATGCGAGTAAATTATTTTATGGAAGGAATGCAAACTTCTTTGTTGGAGCCTCAGGACCCGTATAACTGGCGTTTGTGGATCGGAATTGCTGGGGCAGATGTCAGAATGCGAGTAAATTATTTTACAGCTGAAATATGAACCCGTATAATGATAGAAGTGCTCATGTGCATCCACTCATACAATAACATCTGCTCAGTGCTGCTCACTTTAGTCAACCTGGGCTTCCCCTATCTCTCGGAACCAAAGGACACTTCAGTTTAATTTGGTTGATGATATTCAAGTCATTGGTATTGACCTTCGAACAAAAATGTCCCCATTTCTATTTGTTCCCTCAGTGAATCTTTACTGGACAATCTAGCAGAATTTTTCTGAAGTTAGTTAGCAAAGATGAAAAGAAAGCATTTCCACTGACACTGAAATCTGACTGTGGAGTGTGAAACGGTTAGCATTGGGTGTTAGTTTTTAAAAAATTTATATAAATATAGATAAGTGTAAAAGGACAAAAGTAACCAGCTTATTGCCCCAATATGACCGCAAACTAAGTTTTGACACCATAAATAACCCTGTAGATAAAGTAGTTTTTGAAATTTTAAGACTTTACGATTAGTGTTTTTTTTCAAGATGGCCGCCATTTCCATGGAAACCATCAATTTTTTTTTTAAAAATTGAAAGTGAAAAACATCTTTCCCAGTCATGCACAACAACATGTCAAAGTTTCTCTTCTTAGTCTGGTGAAATAACAATCTGAAATTTTTACCCGCTTACCCCTTTAAGGATGATGGGGGTGACTACTGCTAGCAGGTGAATTTAGTGAGAAAATGGCTGATCACTTTTGCTAATTCTAGTTAATCCTCATGAAGGTCATGCCATGAAAAAAACATTTGGACACCGTCACTCAATATATTTCAGCAAATTTAACTCAGAAATACATTCTAAAATGGATAAAGAACCGTTTTGTGCAAAGAAAAATAAAATTGCATTAGAAATTCATACACTGTGGAAAAAATCATGATTTCTCCAGTTCCTTCAGTTTGATGAGTACCCGATTTCATCATGTCACATCTCATATAGGCTTTTTACTTATGTTTATGAGACAGCGTCTGAAGTTTAGATTGTGAATATTATGAAGAAGACTCCTTGAGAGAAACTGTAAGTGACAGCTGTGTGAAATACTGTCTTCCATCTTATATTTAATTTTGATGTGAACTAGAGGCATTCGTTGTAACTCTAATATTAAATTCCAGAAATTTGCATTTTGCTTACTGTTGTCTAAGGATTGTATTCTGACCAAAACTATCCCTGTCATACTTTTAGGAATGAATACCCAGGATTTCAAAATTCTCCTACAGAAATTGTCAAATCAGATGAAAGATTTTGCTCATCCACTTATGGCATATATGTAACCCATGGTCCCTGGTTATTGAAGTAGTCATGATATATTTCTGTTTTGCCAAAACTGCTACATCTGGTTATACCCTGTGATCACCATAAAGTGCCATGGGTTGTCTAGCCCACTTTTCTAATAATGGAAGAATAATTATTAAAGAAGTCCAAAAACAATGGCTGTTAAAGATAATGCCTTGTGATAGGCCTAACTTTAAGGGAGATTGAACCATTTTGAAAAACCAGAACTAAAGTTTGGTAAAGTACCTTAGCACTTGTCTGGCACAAAGAGCTCAGTAAGAAATGGTCATTCTCTTCTGTTTTGTTTTTTTTTCTTTATCATCTCAGATGTGAAAATCATTACACATGGTGGAACCAGCAAAATACTGCCGAAACCTTCCCAGATCTCAGGCGGAGGTGGCACACCCGTTGTTATGGTCAACACTGGGCAGTCGACCAGTGGCAGCACATCAGGCGTGACCATGCTATCCAGATCTATCTCATCATATACAGGTAAGTGAAGATAAATTTCCTTGCGACATCTTTTCAAAACGGCTAATTTTATCCGGTTAGAAACTAAACAGAACTTTTCCTATATGGCCTAATGGGGGTGACATAATATCAGAAGGTGATGGTGATGACAATTAAATGATCTAATTGATTTGCTTGACCTCGTGGTGCGACACATCAGACTTATTTTTCCATGTCATGGATTATCCATGATATGCATACATCAGAACAGGCAAAAACTGGAAATGGGGTACCAACAATTTAATCATTAACTATTGCCTTTGTAGGAGACATTATTTAATCCTGTTGTAAAGGCTTAAATGCCTCAAAAGAGCAGGGTATCTACTGTGGACTGAGTGCAGCGAGTGCCTGAGGATATGTCCTTGGTCTGCTTTCAGCGTTGTTGGATGGCAGATGTTTAACTCTTGATGTTCTGCTTAAGACCTTGCTATGAAGTCTTTGTCATTCTTAACATCCCATATTACAGAAGACCTGAAAGTCATCACTATCTATGCATATGGAAGAAACAAATGTTATTTTGTGCTTTTCATCGAACACCTGCAAGTGATTGTAAGCGAGTCATTATTATGAAAATGGACGCGAGAAAGATATTTTTGCATTACTATTATTGTTACTGTTTAGACATCTTTTGATCTTATAATTTTTTAGAAGAATTTTAAAAATAATTCCTTTTTTTTTTTCCCCAGCACACTCAGGTGGGAAAGTACTAAACATCACCACCCCAGGTGGACGAGTCATTGCCACCACCACTAAAGCCACCAATGTTGTGACTGTCAACCCCAAAACACTTCACCTGACAGCTGTGAAGTCTGGCTCAGGCAGCACAACAGGTCAGCAAATTTGATAGTCCAGTTTTGTAAAACCCTATTCCATTGTAACAAATGAAACTGAAAAGGGATACTGTTTTATTAAATCCAGCAACTGAATAAAATGAATAAAATGTAGTAGTGCACAGATAAAACTTCTAGAATCAGCTATGGTTTTTAGCGGGATGTTTGACAATAAAAACTGGGAACTGGGCAGCAGATGCTTTTTAGAATATTGCAATAATTATAGCTCTCTATGTGTACTTCTGTGGAGAGAAGCATCAGAAAGGCTAGATATCAAATGAAGGGAAAATTTAGCACAATAGTTTTGCACAAGTTGTGCTTACTATGCTGGTCAAAATGCCACATGAGAGTGGTGAAATAGGTCAAATAGTAAAGAAGGTTTTCTTGAGAAAACTAAATTTTACTGACTGGGGTCAGTGAGTTAACTTTGCCCCTGAATTTTGTACAAAATTTTCTCACAAGTAGCTGTGATACTCAGCATTTAAAAATCAATTCAAAACTGGGAGAAAATTTCTCATGCATCCAAATTAGTCTTGAAATTAGCCTGGAAGATGTCAATCTCTATGACTATGATTTAATTCTGGATCAAAAGTGTTCCCTGTGCGACAAGTTTTCCCAAAGCTCCATACATTTATTCATGTCTTTTTGAGGATATTGCAGACCTGCCTACCCTCCCGCATTACGCAGGATCCTCCTGCATTTTGACCCATGATCTGGCCTTCCCGCACCATGAACATAAATTCCTGCTTACGGACAGCTATGACATTTTATACTAATTATCTTTTTGTGTCATACTTTGGTGTCATTCAGAATACCCCTGAGTAAATTGCGCTTTCCCTTGCGTTGCTATGAGCAAAGGTCCTGCCTGCTACTGTTGCCAAGACCTGTGTCTGTAGGCCAACAGTGCATCATGTAGCCCAGTCCATACATGCAGTGTTATGTGTTATATCCCGCCCATATGCTAGGAGGTCGTTCACGTGCGCCTGTCATTCATGATCTGATCGTCGGTCGGTTGCAATTGCTCGTTTGTTCCCTTCTGAACCGAATCTTTGAGTAACCGCCCTGCCCCATCCCGCCTCTTGTTTTATCTTTTCATTTACAATACACTTGTTGCCGACCGCCGTAGGACTCTCAATGTAAATCGTTGTAGGGATCAGTCACACTCAAAAGTCTAGTGCGATGCCGACGACCTTTTTAGCTTGTGAATATTTATGCCATCGGACTGAAGATGGCAGGATGCCCGGTCGGTAACTTGCATCATCACATGGATGATGTCTATGGGCCTTTCTGTGTACTTTACATGAGAAAGAACAAAAGAAAAAAGACCTGAGTATCAGCGATTCCAACACAGTTTTGGTGTGAAATTTGACCCGCCTATCATTCTATGGCATGTCCGTGCCAGCAGTCACAAAGGACGTTGTCTCACTCATGGGCTATTTTCTGTCTATAAGATGGCTATTATTGCACCTACTTTTTTTTTTTTTTTTTTCCATGGTAGTCATCACTACTAGATTTTAACTACTTCACTGCTAAGCATCAGAGATAACGATCAGTTTCCCTCTCTCCATCCACTGCTATCCCCCACCCGCATTCAGAGTCTTACCAGCTGTGCATGAGCCAACCGGCACTGTCTTCTACTTTCTCACGGGCAGTCAGAACCATCAAGAATCTGTCATTCAAGGTTACTAGATCTAATTGTTACGATCAGAAGCAGATTATTCTGGCCTCTCATCGCAAAATCATATATGAATCATCACTTTGCTGCGTCTATCCAAAGATTCTATGTGTAGATGTGAAGCGTCAGTCAGTGGTCGGAGCAGTGGATCAGAAGGAAAGAAGAGATGCTGGATGGCGTGCTGAAAGTGAACCTACCACTGGTAGTGCTTTAGTCAGAGTTCTCACTTTTTTAGTTGTCTCTGACTTTCTTACTTTTGGCCAATCAACTGCCTACTTTTGCAGAGTTCAAAGGAATCGCGGTTTTATAATAATTTTCAGTGTGATACAAGTGCCGCATGATGACAGTGAAATTGAAAATACAATAGACTTTTGCACATGCTTCGGACAAGAGTTGAACTGTTGTTCGGCGGCTGTTTGAAGATCAAAATCATAGTTCGTAGTGCTGAGTTCATTACATTTGACAAAAGTGAGAGTTCTTGATGGAAATTCAAAACTTCAGAATATCGACAATAATAAATAATATGCCCATAGTCTTGAAGAGACTAATGTGAGAGGGTAGGTGTTCGTGATCTAGATCTAGAAAATTATAGATCTGGACTCTAGTTATGCTTGGTGATTATGATGATGGCACTGCATATGACTTGTGAGATCTTTTCAGTTCTTGGAATGTCCATGAATTGTGTAATCTTGCAGTCTCACCTCAGGACCTTGTGAAAACTTACAAACTTCTCTGAAAACAGTGAAAACTCCTACTTATATGAAAAGCCTGGATTTTTTCAGAAATATCTTACGTTATCTGGCCTGGGGGGGAACAAACATTTACCGATTTTTTTGTGAAAACAGTTTGATATCCCTGAAAGTCCTTCAGAAATGTGAGAGGACTGCGCAGAAGAATAGAAGTTTGTGCATTGGATCTTCCAAACTTTTGTGAATGTTTTTAAATGCATCAAATCTATGACTGACAAAAACTAAGACTGCCCAATACATGTAAAGAATCTGAAAAGAATGTAGGAAATGCAGATGTAAATGTTTAATATTTACATTGAATGGAACTTTTTTAATTAAGTGCATTACTGATCTCTATTGTTATGTAATGCATAATTAATAAACTTCTAAGTAGGAACTATGGATTGGTAAATTTCCCTCCTTTTCCCTGATTTTCCCTCCTTTTTGAGCCAGATATCCCTCCTCCGCTGTTGTAAGTTTAGGCGGGCCTACTATTGTTGCTGATGAAAATCCTGTTGCACATTATTTTTTTGTTCACAGTGTCCAAACCCAATGTGATTGTAGTTCAGAAGACTCAGCACCCAAGGTTTCAGTCTCCTATTGGCCAGGGAGGAACCAACATCAGAACTATCACCACTTCAGCATTGCCAGGAGTTATAAACAAGGTTTGGATAAAGTCCGATTGATGTTGTTGTCTTCCCAATGTTAAACTAGAGGAAGATCCACAGAATTCTCAACAGAATTGCTTTATTCAGGTCTAAAATAAGACAGCACCCAAGAGTTTAGTAATAAGTAGTTTTCTCAAGTAGTTTTGCACATCAGTTATTGTATGAGATAACCCGTCAAAGGAAGGTTGAAAGGCATACATAGGACATAACAGTCATTGTTCAACAAAAATCTTAGAAGTTGAAAGTAGTCTGTAGAAGAGCTTTTTCTGCATAATATGAATTTCTGTATATATTTATGACCTAATGATTCTATTGTCATTTACGAACTGAAATCTTAATGAAAGTAAGACCAGTGTACCTGACAAGATTCAAGTTGTTATTCTAGACTGCTGTCATGATTGCAGATCATAAATCTGGCATTAAGCTTTTTGTAGAATTTGGATTTGTATTCAGCTGACAAGCCATTTCAAAGCTTGTATCTTATTGGTATCAAGATCAAGGCATATGACACGCTGTGCTTATTTGTGATGTTCCATGTGTCGCATGGTGATTTGATGAAATGAGAGATGTTAGAGAAGGCTACCTTAAACAAAAATTGATTTTTATAACTTATGTTAAGCAGTAGAAATGCCGCAAAATTATTTTTTTTACCAAAGTAAAAATAGTCATTTTTGTAATCAAAACTCCAGTACTTCATGTGAAAATTAGCATCAGAGGTCTTTCACTTTATTTGATGACATCTGCTGTTGTTATTGTGGAAGATCAAGTATGATAATCTTGCTATTCTGTGTGACTATGTTGTTGTTTGCAGGAGATCATGGGCTTAGTTCACAAAGACTCCCAGGGTCGGCATGTGCTAAGTGCTTCTAGTCCATCCATCACCAGCACGAGCACAGGCAGGGCAGGGGAACGCAGGGTCATCATTACCACCAGTGGGGGCAGTGGGGAGGTCAAACAGGTGTGTATAGAGATGGTGGTATTCAGAACTCATTGACTCCACTCCTTAGGTTTCAGCTGATTTTGAATGGCCTACCTCGATCACTACAGAGCACAGAAGTATAGAAAGAGCTTTTTTTAAATTGTTGTTGTTGTTTTTTTCATTACCTTTCATCATTAAATTCCATTTGTGTTTTAGTGATTTTAGATCATTACTCTCAACTATTGCACAAGTACAAAATCAGAATTGCACAAAAATAAAAAGTAATTTTAACAACTGGTTTGATTTTCGGTAATGGTTGTTTCCGTAGACTGAAAGAATATCAGTTCTTGAACTTTGTCTTCACAATAAGTCTCTTTCAGCAGTCCTTTCTTTGGTCTTTTATTGTTATTGGTGAAAGGTAATCCTTTTCTTTCGGAGATGCCTTTCAGTAGTGGCTCTGTTAGTCCATCAGCCAGTTAAATAATTCATATTACTTTATTCCAGCCTGTGTCAATCATTCATCGAGGGCGAGCTGACAGCGAAGGTAAAACATCATCCTTATTGGCAGAGCTGATTCAAGCTGGCATTATGCCGTCTGATGGTGTGGTGGAGACAAGTAAGCAGTTTTCATTCTATGCTCATGGCATTACCTTCTTAAAACCATATTGAGAGATGAGAGTCGAGGATTTCTTCAACCTGTATGTGAATTCTATCACAACAGAGCTTCTATTTAAAATTGTCTCATACATAGAGCAATGCTAATTCTGTCTGGTTGCTGAGCTGTTCTGTAAAGATATTCCTGAAGTCAGAAATTAAAGTCTTAGCATTTCATGCTTTTCTTAATTATGATTAGATACATTCAGTTTGAAAAAGTCTTTAGAGAAAAATATGTCTCTTGAAATCAAAGAGATCAATCTGAAAAGCTAGCTAAGATTATCTGGGTTGGCAATAGGAAGTGCTAAAAGATAATGTTTGTTCAGATGATAAGTTTTCATTCAGATTTTTTTGTGATAAAAAAGTTTTGCCATCCTTTGTGTGCTATTCCAGCCCAGTCCACGGAACAGTATGAGTTTGAGAACACAGAGAGTGTTCCCCAGGGCCCGACCACAGTCTCCCTCAGCACATCATCAGCAGCATCTTTTCACCCTACACAGCAGCATCCACAGATCTCGAGGTTCACCGTTCAGCGACGCCCTCCATCAGAGCTAGAGGAAAGTGCTCCAGAAGAGGAAGCAGCAGGATATGCTGTTCAAACTGAAGAGAGAAGGTAATAAGTCGCACAGCGGGTTTGCAGTGAGTCTGGTATCAAATTTGTTATGTATAGAAATACTTGGGGTCAATGACAAAGGAGCAGGTGTGCCAGGGATGTCAGACTTCCTTCTTTAGTAGAAAAATGGACTTTTCATTTCTTTTTTTGGCATAACTACCTCAGTTCTACAAACTATGGCAAACACATTGTGTAAAAACATTTGTCAGGAAACATGTCCTACTTTTGCTTTAAAAAAAACAAATTTCACATCCATAGTTTGCTTTATTTTGGTGAGAAAAGTATTACAGTATTTAGCAATGACTCTGCTATGGAAAGATATTCATGTTCAGATTTATACAACAAGACTTCTTCATCAGTCCTACCATACATCCTTTGACCCCATGGTCAGTGGAAATGAAATTACTCAATAAATACTCCCTTTTAATATCTGACACATTTACCTATTTGCACAACACGTAACTATCAGATGCCATTGAAACTTTGAAAAAACATCCATGAAAAAATGTTTTGATTGTCAGTATACACTTTTTTAATAAAGAATGAGAATCTGATCGAGAGTGAGATCAGGATAAAAAACAGCAGAACTTTATTTTTTTATCCAGGGCCAGGTTTTTGTTGTCCTTTGACATGAGCCCGGGAACAAGTTATTTGGATTTCCATAGCCTACTCCTCATTTATACAGGAAAAGCTTAGGGACACGAAAACTACTCAGTGTATCCATATGAAATTTGGCACACAATATTTGCTGCACAAAGATCTGTGTTTCTACTTACATAAAGCCGAAAAAAGTTTACCGTGTTTATGTTATCCTTAGAAGGTGATAATAATTGAATAGTAAACTCGCGAGAGTGTTTGATCCGAATTGTATGGTTGATAGAATGCTGGGTTCAAAATACCAAGCACGTTTTCTTTACACATTCAACGTAATCATCCAAAATACCAATATTGAGGTGCACACACTTTCCATATACTTTATTCTATATTTAATTTTAAAAAACTTCCCATGAAGGCAGTGAGCTCTCATAGTATAAAATAATTTTGTAATCTTGTTATGTGATTGTTTACTTAATTGTAAAATGTTTGGAAAGCAAAAAGTGAAACAAGAAGAAAAGGTGGTTTTTAGGAATTTCAGATGCACAATATTAGAAAAAAAATCTGAAACAATCATAACAGTTGATCTTAAAGATAGTTGTGAAATATATTTTACTGTTTACAAATAAACTTCCAGTTAGAATATTCTGCTTGGTCATCGGTAGATAAGTACTGCGGTAAATTTGTTTATTGGAAAGCAAATATAGCTAAGCCCTTGGCATAAACTATACTGTTTTTCTTGAAAGAAGTCAATTTTCTTACATTATCCGGTCTACATCTGTTGGCTTATTTTTCATTCATGTAGGGAAAGTCAAGAAAGTGATCCAGGCACAGAACAAGTTTTTACATTGGGTAAGTTTTGTGATGTACTAGAAAGTTATGAGACAGCAAGAAAAGAAAGAAGAGGAATTGAAATGAAATAAAGTAAACTTGATTGGAAAACATGTAAACAACAGATTTCTTTCTATTGGTCTTTTTTTCTATGTCTCTGTGTTCTAATGATATGGTGTTAATTTTTACAACTGGAAACAGAACCAATTGTAACAAGTATTGACAGACATATCCACAGATGTAGATATAATAGTTTGATGGCTAAGAGGTACTATTTTCTGGTTGTAACAGTAAAACACTGGTTTCATGAATATTTTCTTCAGAATAATGAAAGCGTCCTCCATTTTCTTTTGTAGTAAAAATAAGACAGGAATGAATAAGATGAATTAACCTTGCAGATTCTTGAAGGTTCACAGTGATTGTAAACTCACCTTTTGTTTTCGTAATATAATTTTTTTAAAACTCATATTAGAAAATAAGTGTTTTTTTCATTTTTAGTTAATAATGCTGTGTGATGCTAGATAACTGAACATTTATATCAGGAATAGGAAATTTTGGTTAGTATGACCATATATTAAGACTCATTGGCCTTTCTAAAAGTGTGCGACAAGGAAGAGTAGATGTGAAGCAAAAAAAAAGAAAAGGGATGGACAAAAGAAAGAATGGACTGACTACATTCAGCAATGGAATAGGAAATTTTGGCAGAGACATAGGCCGTTTCGCAATCCCGATGACTACAGGTGAAGCTGAGGACAAAAAAAAAAATAAAAACAGATGGACTCTTGCAAAATTGGTAATGGTCAGTAAGTAGATGTAAGTCTTTTTGATGGCAGTAGTCAGGTATTGTTATATCTGTTGTGATTGTCCACAGAGCAAGCCATGTCCTTACTGAACAAAGAGGCTGTGGATCTGACTGACCCAGAACAGCATGCAGTGTCCACTTCCTCATCAATTCTTCCATCCATCCTCACCTCCACTGCTATCCCACCAACCATTTCACAGCTCCACGGACAGCCAAAGGTACCAGTAGGATATGAGTAAAACTGTACTTTCAAAGTTGGTATCTATATATTTACACAGTGTGGCTGTAGTTCCTGTATAATGCTGAAACCTGAGGCATTTATATATCATCAGGGGTTGATGAAATTATGAATTGTACAATTTTTGTTAAAATCATTTTTTGTGCAAAAAGTAATGCTTTTCAATAAAATATATTGTACACAGCAACTCTTAGTCAAGTATGTTTATGGAAATCTGAAATATTATGAGTATGTCATAATCAGACATGAGTATGCCTGGTAGAATCACCTGATATAACAGTGAATTCAACAAGGTGTGGTATATTCACGATTTCATTATGCCACTTAAGATGGCCATATTCTGGTTAGTGGGACTCATGAATCCCATCCTGCAGTTGATGTATGGGCAGCTGTGACATGTTGTCTTGTCTTGTTGATATTAGTCCAGTATGGTTACTTCCCATTTTTTTTATTGTCAGTGCAATCATTTCCAATGACTGGAATTGTAATATTTCACATATAGTCGCTTCCAACCTTTGCTAAATAAAACTGACTGGTCTATGAATTCATAAAAGCCACGTGTCTAAATTATCTAGCCAAGATAGCCCCTGCTCCCCTACAATATAGTCACAACATGTTTCAATCATCATAACTTTATATGCCAGATAGAATGAGTTTTTTTAATACATGAAAAAAACTGGGAATCTGGCATTTTTTGGGTTTCAGTCAGGGAATAATTCTGAACTTGTACATTGAAAATATATTAAAAAAGCTGCTTTTGGATTCATACATCAGACAAATGATGCACACACACCAGCTTAGAGGTACTTAGTCAGAATAGTGATAAAGAAACTTCAGATTTGGTAGTGTTTGGTCATTGTCACAGGTGAGCATCCTCTCCACAAACAAGACATTTGTCAACGACAGCAATCGGGACATGACTACAATGGTCCAGGCATCTGAAAGTGGGCTAGGAGGTGTTATAGTCTCACCAGGTAAAGGTCAGAGTTTTGCCAACCAGTGCACAAAAATGCCATCATTATTCCCAGTCATTTAGAATATACTTTATATCAGATGCAGAAAATTGAAAAACATGTTTTGGATTGCTATTTTATTAAGATAAAGCAGCCCAGATTCCACATTGTTAGAGCTAAAAAAGTCATTGTCAGATTGTTTTGTCTCATTTATTACATCTTCTTATCGGGGTTAACAAACAGATAAATGATCTCACAGATCGTTAATGTAGCCATGTGAAAACAGTTTTGCAAGGACTAGGAATCAAATGCTTAATATTATGACAATATTTGAAGAATACAAGGGCCAGGTTCATATAACGAGATGTTACAGTTCAGTTTGTTATGTCCCATACCTCTGTGTCTCCTGTCAGACAAAGCTTTTAGTTTCCTTATTGGTTTGGTTTTATCATATGAGGTACCTTGACACAATCATGACAAAGTTCATTGACTCATTACATCATGTTCCCACTAGAAAATAAATGATTGATTTTCAAAGTAGCAGCGCCATCAACTTTAACTTGACATGCAAAGTTGGTGACAGACTTGGATTAACTAAACCTTACAAAACACATAAATTTCTATAAAAATGTATGCGTCATTTCTAGATTGCAACTTTGTCCACCTGAGCTATTTTTTAATTTGTGAATATATAGTGCTATTTTTGTCTTTGGAATAAAATGAAATAAAAATTCTATGTTGTCTTTGAAGTGGCCATTTTATTTGATGTCTCTACCAAGTGAAGGTGAAATTATTAGATTCAGAACAAAATGATTCAAACAGACCAAGATTTGTTCACAAGTTTTAATGATCAAGAGCATCATTCCCCTTCTTTTTTTTTTTTTTTTTTTGTTACATTGGTCTTTCAGAGGAAGGTTTGAAGGAAGGACAGTTGGATACACAAACAGGTCTTTTCTACCAAGTCAGTGCAGTCGAGAGGTATGACAGCCCCAGCAAGCCCCTCCAGCAGTCCATACCACAGCCTCAACCAGCAGCACCATCATCACTACCACCTGCTTCCTCATTACCAAATAGCCAGATACAGCCAGGACCATCATCGTCATCATCATCGCTCTCATTGATACAGCCTCCATTAGATATACTCAGCAGCTCCCTGGCTGAAGCCCAGATCAACCTTGATCCATTCCACGATGATGAAGATTACATTGACGAAGATGCAGGTGAGGATGAGGATGACCAAGGCATGACCTATGGAGACATTCAAAGCCACTCTCCAGCATCCAGCATAGGAGGTCAGATGGGTGAAACAACTGCTACATCTAGGACAGGCATGGCTGAGGTTCTGAGGGAAGAGACAGGTAGTAAGAGAAAATTTCATTCTGTTGTTTTCTTTGCTTACCGATGTAGGCATGTTTTTTCCTCTCTGAAGCTCACACACTTGAAAGGTGGGCAGTTTTAGCACCACTGCTTCACAGGCATCATAGATCTTGATTTTTTAAATAATCAGGATCAGAAGTAAAACAAATCTATCCATTGGACACATCACACAATGGACACATGGTGATCCTCTGAAATTCTTTAATCAACCGACTGGCATTGGTTTCAGTAGTGAACTTGCAACATAAGTGCAAAGTTGTATCATAAGTATGAAGTGGCATCACAAGTCTTTCGGTTAGAAAGTACTCGTGCTCTGGTGAGCAACTTACCACAATAGTATTTTGAGGTAGAAACTGGACAAGAATTCCCAGGAGAGAAAGTGAATTAATTAATGGTAGGGAGGAGCGCATGTTCAAAAACTATTGGAGAAAAAAGTTCAGTTGAATCTTCAGCTCATTCTCAGCATTCTGACAGTGTATATGCCACATTCAACAATTGAAAACAACCTGAGACAGATTTTGGTGTCCATTGCACAGTTGTGAAATATACATGAAAAATAATTTTGTTTCTGATTCATTTACTATTATGGCATTGAGATAGAGAAGAGAAATCGAAAAGCCATGCTCATGTAATAAATGTCTGTTCATCAGCATTACCATTGTCATTTCAATGTTGTTTACAGAGTTCATGTTGGTAAATATATGTGTGACCAACAGGAAAATAATTTTCAAGAACTCTGTTGCCATTCTTAACCTGCTGGTATATGTTACTTCATTTTTCAGTGAGTTGCAGTCCCAGCCTTCCCTTGTTGTTGATGTTGTTGAACAAGAGTACTTAGTGGTGGCATCATGCCATTGTCTACCGGGGGCTCAAGAGCCTGCTGGCACAAGTCTCAATATCATGTTTTTGTATCTCTGATAGTTTGTAGAACTTGTTTCAAAATCATTTCGCCACATTGAGGCTTCTTCTATTCTTTCCTTCAATCCAGACATCCATTGAACTTTGTCTCACTCCATCTCTCTCTCTCATGCTCTCTTTCTTTTTCTCTCTGTAATACGTTTGATTCTAAAAGTGATTCACTTATGACTTTGGCAACATTAGTGATAGTGAAGCTACCACTGTAAATGATAGCAGTAGTAACAATCAAAATCATAATTCCTATTATTCCAGCCAAAGATGGCACCCGGATACTGACAGTCTCAAACCCAGCTTCCTCCCAGCAGGAGTCAGTAGCAACCCATGGCAACCTCTTGGTCTCCTTGCCATCACAGATCACCAGGTCCTCTTCCCTGCCCTCCACCATGTCTCTGTCCTCTGCTTCCCCTGTGTCATCATCATACGTGTCTGTACAGGAAGTGCCACGCCCACCTACAACCAAAGCAGCCACCACTGTTAGTCTGAATGTTATTTCTCAGGGACAGGTAAGAATATCTAGAACATGATCAACTTTGAAGGAAGACATTTAAATCCTATGCTTGTTTTTACATTTTGTAGCAAATACAAGTCATCATTATTGCAAGAAAAACACATCATTCTTTTTGAGCATTTGTAGTAGAAGATTAAAAAAAAAGCAGTTCAAAGTTCTCATGTGTAACAATCTATGCGCAAGAGATACAGAACCTGAGATTGTATCATAAATTTGTAGGATAATTTTGAATCTAGGGTGGATAAAATGGGCTAAAGGCCCTTGGGTATAGAAATACAGAGTCAGTGTTTTTCTTGTAATATCGACAATGTGTAGGAAAAGCAGCGTGGGTGGAAAAATTTTGACTTTTGAAATGTTCTCTGAACAAGGTCATATCTTCTGGTTTTGACTTTGCAACTTCGCCACAGGTCACCATCTGAAATTGTCCATTGATAATTTTACTATTTCCTTTGCAAAAAAACAAACAATCATTTCACTCTTATCTTACATTCATCAGCCTACAGAGAGCAATATATCCAGCCCCAGACAAGAAAATAACCATTTTTTATATATGTTATTGTGTACTTTTCAGCCAATAATGAGCGACAAGTCCAGCCCCCAGCCAAACATCCTGCCTATAGCAGTCAGTGTTGACACATCCCCGTCTGTGATCACATTCAAACTGGATGAGTTGCCCAGCCAGCAAGCAGTGGTAGAGGAAGACCAGGTAGACATGGGCAGTGCAGCACATTTGGAAATCTTCTTGTTTTTGTTCTCAACCCTGAACTCCATCTGTGATCATTGAGTGTCTCCTGACCAGTTGATACCGATCTTCCACTTCCATTGCTCTCATGGGTCAAAGCCTGGTTCTCAACTTACCCTTCCTTTGCCCATTCCAGGATGTAGATAGTCGATCAGTCTTTTCTTCTGCCTTCGTCTTTCTTTTTGCTTCCCATCTCCTATTCCTTGCAGTAGCATTTTAGTAAGACCACTGGATCTTGTTATGTGGCTATATATCAATTTCCTGCTCTTCAACATTGTAGTAGGGAAGTCTAAAAGTAGAGCATTGCTAAGATCATAAAATGAAGATTTGTAGCCATATCTAAGGACTGGTTGATTGAGGTGGTATTACACAAATGCAATTGTAGTGAACTGTGTGCTTTATGTTTTACTCAGACTTGTGAATTGAACCATATGTCAAAGATACTTTTATAAAGACCAAGTGCAAGTGTTACTGTTTTATGATGGTGATGAAAATAAATTATTGTGATTAAATGTGATTTTTTTTTTTAACCATTTTAAGGGGTAACCTTTTTTTAAAAATTACTTTTCATGATAAACAGACCTGCCTACCCTCACAACAGCGGAGGAGGGATATCTGACTCAAAAAGGAGGGAAAATCAGGCAAAAGGAGGGA
>JBCEWB010166310.1:0-10324 GCA_039654565.1 Peronia peronii | reverse complement strand
CCCAGTGGAAGCCAGGGGACCGTTGAGTCACTGAAAAAATGCGGGTTTTCGATCTTCGTGTCCTTCCATCCCCCGATCCAGGACCGGCGAGTCGATCCCGGCCTGTCTTCTCCGTGAGCAGACGCCATACCACAGAGCCACTGCGTCCCCGTAGTCCGCCTGCAGGTGGGATCAGAAAACCTATTTATATATCCTGGGCGAGCTAGGGATGTTATTCTCAAGTGAGAGAAAATGAGGTAAGGGTTGAAAAGGAGTGTAGGAAAAAAGAAATCAGAGACTAAGAGAGACAGAAAGAAACAGAAAGAGGTTAGAGGAGAAAGAGAGAGGGAGAGACAGAGATAGATAGTTAGAGACAGGAAAGGAGATAAATGACGACAGAGACGGAAAGAGAGACAGAAGAAGAGACAGAGAGAGACATGCAGAGAGAGACAGACAAATAGAGAGACAGAGACACGAGAGAGACAGAAAAAGATGGGGAGAGGGACAGAGAGAGAGACAGAAAGAGATGGAGACAGACAAAGAGCGACAGCGGAAGACAGAGAGAGAGAGAGGCCAGACAGTGAGAGAGAAATGGAGAGAGTTAGAGAGAGAGAGATAGGGAGACAGGCAGAGATGGTGAGACAGAGACAAAGACACAGAGAGACAGTGAGAGAAACAGACAGACAATGCGACAGAAGTAGAGACAGGGAGAGTGATAGAGATAGGGAGAGAAAGACAGAGATAGGGAGAGAGAGACAGACTGAGAGACAGAAAGAATGAGACAGAGCGAAAGAGAGAGAAACAGAGAGAAAGAGACAGGGAGAGACACTCAGGCAGAGATGTAGAGAAAAACAAACGGGGAAACAGAGACAGAAATAAAAGGACAGAAAAAAAAAAAGAAACTAAAAAGAGATACAGAGATAATACGACAAATGAGAGACAGAGGTTAAGACACTTCAGACTTGGCCGAAGACATGTAATTAACAGATCTTAGCTCACTACAGAGACAACTGCTCACGGGGAAAACGAAGCAAATGCCAGCTGCAAATCTTGCGTGGAAACTGAACCTGAGGGGGACAAACAAATGTTCTTTTCTTTCAAATCTGTGGATATAGTATGATGATGTAAGCTTTTCCATCTTTCAATTTCTGTCTTGCTGATGTTTTTTATTAACCCTTTACATGTCAAGAGCAATACCAAACGTTTCTGAAATTCGTAAAAGTACACCGAGTGATGAACATATCTGTTTCAGGAACCTCCATATTTGTATCTTTCAGGGTAAACTATTAGAATCTTCCCTAACTCTATTTTTCTGCCTGAAGTTTAGAGACACCACGAACAGTTGTTAGATGTGGCCTAATGTCTTGGCAAGGAAAGTGTTAGAGGATTATTTATTATTTGATGGTGTAAACACTGACCATTAGACAACAAGATATGTATGACAGGTTCTGAAAAACGAACAAAAAGAAAAACTTGCATTT
This sequence comes from Peronia peronii, assembly GCA_039654565.1. Taxonomy (NCBI): domain Eukaryota; kingdom Metazoa; phylum Mollusca; class Gastropoda; order Systellommatophora; family Onchidiidae; genus Peronia; species Peronia peronii. The sequence continues at coordinate 8,864 of JBCEWB010166310.1, read as the reverse complement.
TCAATTAAACCATTTTTCTCATATTGAATTCAAACACCTGTTGGGTTCTTGAAAGAGTCGGAATTGCAGATTACGACGACATCGGTAAAAATGTTGCGTAGGGCAGGCATTGAAATGTTGTCTCAAACATGGTAACAACATTTAATTAAAGCTGCATCTGTCAAGAACAACTCTTTTTCTTTTTTTCTTTCTTTCTTGTCCCGGAGCGATTTGGGATTCTGGTCGTCTTTTCCGTATCACGGCATTTGTGGTCTTTTTAATCTCATATTGTTTTGTCTTTGTTTTTCGTCTCATTATTGTTCATCTTACATTGAATTTCAAGTGATTCTAACTCTGGGTTCCGTCAAATGGACTGGACTTCTTCAAGACAGGAGTGACTCACTAGAGCAGCGGTTCCCAACGTTTTGGCACTTTTGACCCCTTACCAAAAAAGCATGAAATCTGTGCCACCCCCGACTCTCAGCAAACTTGATGTACCTTTCATTTAACGTGTTGGAGAAGAAAAGGAAAATCTATCCAAAAAAATGATTTCAGAATTCTATAGTTTAATTTGTTAGCAAACCGATGCAAATTAATGACAGTGAACCGCTAACGCTTTTTTTTCTTCTTCTGATTTTTTTTTTTTTTTAATTTTTAATTTTTTTATTTTTATTATTTTTTTTTGTATTATTATTTTTTATATTTTACGGAAACATAAACAGCAAAATGTGCAGAGAGATTAAAAAAAAAAAAAAAAGAGTTAAAATTTTATACTAAGACAGCTCGACCAAGGCTACACGACCCCCCCCCCCCCCCCACACACACCCACCCCCTGCAAAAGCTTTGCGATCCCTAGAGGGGGGGGGGGGGATGGTGATCCACTGGTTGGGAACGTCTGCACTAGATAGTTAGAGAGAGCGTAGCCAGTCACCGCTGCCATGCCTTGCTTTTTTTTTTTTTACAGTAAATCTACCCTTTGTAGACCTGGTATGTCTCTCGTACTGAAAGTTTTTTGTGTATCTGTGTGCGGGAGGGGGGGGGGAGGCGGAGGAGGAAGTGATCTTGTTCAAAGGTACACTTGATGTGCACCGTCCAAAAAAAAAATGATTTGCAAAGAACATAGCAGAAATATGAAATTTCGCTTGCAAGTCGACATTCATGGCTAAGCCTGTCAGTTTTCTTCGTTCAACGTCCTAAACTCAGATGGGTAGAATTTTTGTCCAGACCACATTTTACTTATTTGAAAAGAAAACCGTAGACAACAAGCAGACATATGTCTATATCAAATACAGCAGCCTGTTATTGGAACCAGTGGTTTTGATGCTGCCTATAGACTAATACATTTTAAGAGCATCAGGGTAACTACTTAAAAACTCACGATCATCAAACATTGGTACTTCACTCCCTTGTGGAGTGTCTTTTTATTTATTTATTATTTATTTGTTTATTTTATTTATTTATTTATTTATTTATTATCTATTCATTTGTGTATTTATTTATTTATTTGTTTTATTTTATTTATTTATTTATTTGTTATTTATTTGTGTATTTATTCTTTTGTGTGTGTTTATTTATTTATGTATTTATTTATTCTTTATTTATTCATTTATTCTTTTATTTGTTTATGTATTAACATATTTTTAAAATGAAACTTCTCTTATATGCTTTGTTTCTCTTTCTTTTTACAACTGTCTTTCTTTCTCTTGTCAGTGGATGTTAGCATAACTGTCACATGGGATCGTAGGTCATTAGAGTTAAATGTTCTTAAATTTTATAGCAATAATATTTTCAGTGCAACTTTTTTTTTTTATGTTCTTGAAACTATTTGTGTTTATTTGTTATTGGAACTACTTTTCTTTCGTTGGATTTTGTGATTAGAACTAAAGTTTCAGTTTTATGACTGTCAAATTTGTACATGTATTTCAGTATTTGTTATTAAATTGCAACAAAATTCGACATCCAGTTGCTTGGCTATGTCAGATTTGTGAAATAATATTGAATTTAAAACCACCTGTTGTTGCTGTTGTTCCTTCTAATCTGTGTCTCCGAGCGAAGTGTGCAAAAAAAGATTGAGCTTGATTTTGAAATCACTTCAGGCCATTTGATTCTCATCTTGAGTACATCCTACACAAATCCGGATCGAGTAATATCCTTTGTTTTCTTACTATCGACCCTAGCGTCGGCGGAGACTGTGTGGCGGGCTTTGCTATGACGACCTTTTATGAAGCTTTATATTTCCTAGCTCATTTATTATTATTATTATTGTTATACACATAATACTCTTATTTGACCTAGTTTTTCTCAGTACTATTCATTGACTTTCAGTTCCTTTGTTCATTGGCGCAGCGCTAGTCCGCCTTGACCGACCGTTCGCCGCCGGCTTGATACCAAATTTTGACTGCGCTTTGCAGCGTGACAATGACCTCTGAACCCAAACATAGGGTGTGGTATCCACGTGTGCATTATTATTATTATTATTACTATTATTATTATCATTATTACTAGTTCTTGCGTTGTCTCCTTCGCTCAGAGTGACTTCACGACAACGTTCGCAGTTTCTCGACTGTCAGGACTAATGGTTTAGTCTCAAAAGATCATCCCACAGAATGTATATATAATGTATATATACAGTATGTATATATAAAACAACAACAACAACAAGATCGTTTTCTCCATTCATGCTTAGGCTTGAAATTTTGAACTAGTCAACCCGTCAAACTGTTTTCGATAGCTCAAGTTCTGTCTAAGCTGATGGTAGGGCTCAGAGGGGTAGTTTTAAGTCCTTATAATCCAAATGCTGTCTAGATCTATGAAAGTTGGACAGAAGATCGTGATTCTTTATCCAGTGTTCATATCGCCACATTCAATAGTTTTTAAATCGTTCTTTTCCTTTCTCTCCCTTACAGGAGATGTATTATTTTATTTTTACCTGTAGCCAAATTGTTAACTTCTATGAGACACGACACGATGAAATCAGGCGCTCGTCAAACTGAGGCGACCGGAGAAATCCCGTGTTTTTCAACAGCGAATGAAATTTCAACGCATTTTTTTTTTCTCACAAAACCCTTCTATATCAATCTGAAAATGCATTTCAGAGTTAAATTGGCTGAAATAGATTGCGCAAAAGCCCCCAAAGCATGACCTAATAAGGATGAATAAGGATTAACAAAAATGATCGGAGAAATGGATAATCTTCACAGCCATACCTATAACTCCATATGCCCAAAGTTTGAGGAGAGTCTGATTTCATCGTGTCTCATCTCATATGAGTCAAGACACCCCTTCACTCCCCCCCCCCCCTCCCTCTCCGCACACACACAGATTTTATAAAGTCTTTTAAGTCTTGAAAGTGATGATCTAGACAGTGGATTGAGGATGACGACCATATACATAGCACACAATGTGGAGCAACCCATCCCTTAAAAAATTTAATTGGACAATTCGTGAGCTCAGTTCTTTGTTGCTCTATCTCCACTTTTGGGCTCTTTGGAGATACATATGTCATATGAAAGAGGGATAGTAAATCTACCATATAATGTAATTATTTCACCCATCACTTGCCCCAAGCAGGTAGAATTTGAAAATCATTTTGTTCCATCTCCTATGTGCAAAAACAGTTACTAAACATAAAACATCAATTTTCTCAAGAGGCAAAAATGGAGATAGAGTAACAAAGACCAGAGTTCACGAATTAATCTTGTGTCACACTTGACGATAACTTGGAGCATTGGATAAACACATAGTTAATCACACTTTTTTTTTTTGACAATGACATGACGGCACACAGATCTGCACCGTCTACAAAAAACAGAAAGCAACCGAGGCAAGGTAACTTGCGCTTCATCAACGTATCTGAGCAGAGAGCACCATTTTCTTTATCAAATGTCCTCAAAACATTGCTGGATGGAGCGTTGATACATGTCACAGTTTATCTGTTTCCTAAGAAAATCTAAAACAACAGACAAGTATATTTTATTACTATTAAGCATTCTATACTTGTAGCTTATGATTTCTGTATTGCCTATTGCTTAGGAAATATTGTCGATAATGTGCAAAGAGATGATGTCCATAGCTATCAAACTGTATAGTTCACTCCCTGTATGGCTTCATAATGTTTGTTTGTGTTTATTTCCCCTTATTTTTTTTATAAAGAGTTCACTCCCTTTTCTATGTGAGTGTGACGTGCATGACAGATATAACGAGTCATCTATTATGAGTGTATAATAAATCTGTATATATCGTCTTTTAGAACCACTAACTTTCCTTTATTGTAATTGTTTCTCTTTTATTACGAGAGTCTATGACGATGTTTGTAAGTACTGAGCTAATAGCTGAGAGAGAGAGACAGACAGACAGACAGACAGACAGACAGACAGACAGATAGACAAACAGGCAGAGAGACAGAGAAAGAGATGAGGAGGGAGAGAACGTTCTTTTGTTTGTTTGTCTGTCTGTTTGTTTGTTTGTTTGTTTCGTTTTGTTTGTCTTGCTTGTTTTTATTTTCCTGTATCCATAAATGTTTTTTTTTTTTAAATTGGCAAATCGGTTTAAAAGCTATTGGCGATACCGATTCTACTGTATCGCAATATATTTCCTTTTGCTTCAAGTGGCTGTTTATTTTCCCAACTCTATGTTTTCTGCATTATCTCTTTGGCTCATTTGTGGTTTCAGTTATTCCCAGACTCTGGACAGTCCAGTGAAGACAGACTCGTGCCAAGCAGACCTGCCTTCTCTTGCCTTTTTTTTACCCTATGTCATTCTGATATCCTAAGCATTGCCTGGTTTATCGAGATCGACTGTGAGTGCAGATTTTTCACATTCTTTTTTTTTTTCATTTGGTGTCATAGAAAATGGTTAATATAAAAACCATAACCACGATGGTCTTAGAGAACTGATGAATGTCTCATTTGTTTCTATATAGTCACCAATGTACCGAGTCAAAGAGGAATACTGAGGTGCATGGATCACGCCAAAAAGAGCTAAGGGCTGAGAAAAAGATAATGAAGAAAAAGGTGAAAAAGAAGAAGGCGATGAAGAAGACAGACGAAAACAAAACAAAACAAAACAAGATCAGAGTTAAGATGAAAACAGATTTAAAAAAAAAAAGGAGAAGAAAAGGAAAAAGGAAGATGATGAAGAAAATGATAAAGAAAAAGTAGAAAAAGAGAAGAGGTCAAGAGGTAAAAGTGCTTGGCATCCCCTCTGTGGAACAAGGAGACCGACCGTGTAATATGGTGCTGCGCTTGTAGCCATTACAACAAAATAAACTTCGGTCACTTCTTTTGTGTTTTTATTCACGAATGTGATATAATCCTTGTACCTTCCGTCTTCCACAGCTGTCTTTCCACTTCTCCAGGTGGAGCTTATTTAATGTTAAGCGCTTCACTGCCACATCATATTTGCAATCCTGTGCTAAGCATTAACGATACTGTCAGCCTTCTTCGCTCCGTGCATCGCTAACCTCCCCTCCGCCCACCGCTCACCTATATGAGACGCGACACGATACAATCAGGTGTTCGTCAAACTGAGCCGGACGGAGAAATCACCTGCTTTTCAACAGTGAATGAATATTTAACCCAATTCTTTTCTTCACCAGACCTTTCTATATAAATCTAAAAATGCATTTCAGAGTTCATGTTACTGAAATAGATCGAGTAAAAGCCCAAAATTAATTGTAATTTAGTGGCAGGACCTAACAAGGATTAATAAGGATTAACAAAAGTGATCGGCCATTTTCTCGATAAATTGATCTGCAGCAACAGGTCACCCCCATAGTCTATAATTGCCAATATCTCGACTTCTACGTAAGATAGAACAATCATTTTTTCACATACAGAAAGGGAAATGAATAACCTTCACAGTGATACCAATAACTCTATATGCTCAAAATTTGACGAGAGCCTGAGTTCATTGTGTCGCATCTCCTATTCAGTGCCGCCCACTCTATGGAAGCCGACCCTGTATCCGTCCTGTACTTTCCCACAAGAGTGAGAAATATCGATTTTTAGTCAGGATTACTAACTGTTACATGGGCAAGAGATTATTACACCTGGTTTGGGCTTTCATCTTTAGGTCATCTGCCAATCCTCAGCTTACGGCGTCAGGCACGATACGATACGGGGATATTTGAGATTCGGTCCCTTTCGGCGTGCCTCACTTGGCTGTGTCATATCGGGATATCAGTCTCTTGACTTTTGCATGTTAGATGTGGTTTCTGCGTTTTTTGGGTGTTTGTACCATTCGCTTCCTGCTCGACCAGCGCTTGCTCCAGCCGCGGAGAAGTGCTGTGCGCCATCGAAACCCCACTCAATGCCCCCCCCCCTTCTTCCCACCCCCCCCCCTCCTAGGATTTCGGGGGAATGACTGACCTGCAGCGTCAGCAAGAGTTCTGCGTATTAGTGCGAAACATCGGCCAGCAAACATGCGTCTACAGACAGAAGATCAGCCGACCTAATGCGCATGTCCGGAAACGGCAATCAGCTGTGTTCATATGAGAAACAGGTTCAAACATGACTTTTTTTTTTTAATTTTATGCAAAGATCTAGATTTAGATCGATCTAATTAAATTAGTATTATTACATATATTATTATTATATATACTCTAATCCTAACCCTAACCTAACCCTGCGCATTAGGCCCGCTGATCTTCTGTCTGTAGAAGTAAATGGTCAGCAACCGGAACATCGGATCAAAGGGGTAGTTAGAGATGCTCTGATCGTGGACATACATGTATATGTCTGGCTGCACAATCTGAGAGACCCATTTTCGGACGTATCTCGTAATGATGTTAGCATTGAGGTGGGTAATCAGAATGTCTTAGAAACCACACAGACATCAGCGTTATCGGATTTACCCAACGGCGCACTGCTCTACACCGTCCGCAAAAAAAATCAGCCGTTACATAAATGTAACTTTCAATTTATTTTGATTACTAAACCAGCTTTATTCCATTATTCTTTGTCCTAAAGTAACGTTTGGATAGAGTCTCTATACAGCTGGCGATTTAAATGTTCACCACAAAAATCTAAAAATCAAGGCTATCTTTATGCCAATAGAACAATCTGTACCTACCTGATCATTTCAGCATTGCCCTTTAACTATATACAATGGCAATTATATAGAAGTAAATAAGAAATGTATTCACAGGTATCAAACATTTATACTTCACTCCCTTTTATCTCCCGCTGGGGCCCCGGGGTTTATAAGTAGGTTCTCTACTCCCACCTGCAGATGATGTAAGCCCGCCATTAGTGGGATGTCTCCCATGGAGTGCCATCCTCGACGTTCCAGGAGTGACATCTCTTCTCCTTCTCCTTGCTCCTGTCTTCTGCCCCGCTTTCTTTCCTCTCTTCTTCTTGACGTGTAAACGTATCTTACCGTGTTTGACACAATATAACCGTAACCGTGCTGATGTGTCGTTAAACACCAACACAAACAAACTTCCTTTTATGGCGTAATGATTGTGTTTTTTGTTTGTTTTTGCTCTCCACAATTGTTATATGTTTGCTTCCCCTTACTTTGTAAAACAGACGTTTATTTCCCTTTATCAGCAAATGTTAGTTCCGCTAGCAGGTATTGATTTGTGGCTTTTTACAACTGCCTATTTTACTAAATTTATCTCGACGGATCAGAAACAAGACCAATAAAAAAAACACACACACACACACACAATTCAAGAAATCAAAATTTTAAAAAAAGGCACAAAACAAAACTATATGATTTATTTATTTATTTACGCATTCTTTTTTTTCACGAAACCAGACAAAAACAGAAGAAAATGAAGCAAGTACTTGATACTAGGTGACATTCGTGTCGTGTATCGATTCTGGGTTCAGAGAAGAGGGGGAGAGGGGAGGGGAGAGGGATCCCTATATCACAATACTTCATATTCGACTAAGCAAAGACCTGTAAATCCCAGCCGGAGTGTTGGTATCCCTCTGCTAAAAATAGAAGACAAATTTATGTTTGCTACTGTTCTACCACGAGATCCGAGAACATTTGTCACCGATCCTGTGCATTTTTATATATTTTTCTATATCAGTGACAGTGAACAGTTTGGAGTGTTTGTACCCCCTTACTAAAATTAGACGGGGATTTCCAGCCGTTTGCTTGGTCGGAACAAGTCTATTTGCAGTACACTGCAATCGTTTAAAAGAGTCAATCAACGGTACCACAATGTGCACCGCCCACAAAAAATGCGATGTGAAGACTGAAGACAAAAGGCAGAAATTGAAACTTTTGCCTTCATCTGTCTAAGAGGCAAATCGTGTTTTCCCCATTCTGTGTCCTAGATACAGTTGGTTAGACTCTATAACCAAGTCATAATTTTATCTGGCTCACAAGAAGCTCGAAAACGCTAAGTAGCTCCATCTTTATTACAAAATGAAGATTTTATCACTACAATACCACTTTCTGTATGACCCGTTTATTTGTTCTCACTAGCACTAATATGGTAATAAATGAGAAATCTATAGGTAATAGATACTTGTATTTCACTCCCTTGATATGTTTCAACAGATTTTTTTCCACACTCTTATTATATTATAATTAGTGGCCTTTACTTTCTAAAATGAGTTCAGTCCCCTTTACCCCTGAAAGAAAGTCCAAATAGTAGGAGGAGGGGGGCGCAGTGGCTCTGTGGTTTGGCGTCTGCTCATGGAGAAAACGGGCCAGGCTCGATTGGCAGGTCCTGCACCGGGGGATGGAAGGACATGACGATCGAAAACCCGCATTTTTTCAGTGACTGGTTTCCTCTGGTTTCCTCTGGGTATGGAAGCCCGACGTCTAGCCTTCTCAGATAAGGGCGAGTATATTTCGGAGGTCCCGTGTGTACGTTACTCACGTTAAAGAACCCTTGGCAGTTCAAAATCGATGAAAGAGTAGGC
>JBCEWB010166288.1:0-10325 GCA_039654565.1 Peronia peronii | reverse complement strand
ATGCAAAAATTGGTAAAAATTGAGCAGTGCAAAAGTTGCAAACGCGAATTTCTGAGTGACCATATATATATATATATATATATATATATTTATTTGTTTAAAGAGAGAGAATGAGAGAGAGAGAAATCTCAGAGTGAGTGTTCTGGTCACGTAGTATGATATATTCCCAAAATTGTAGATTGATATGTTCTAATTTAATTAGAAAGTCCAAAATGGTCATAAGATCAAAGAAATCAAACTTTTCGCATTTAAAAGCGGCTTCCACCTGTTGCACGATGTTGATGTTTGACAAATACGTTTCTGGTTTCACAATTACGACTAGGGTCACGGTAAATGCAAAGTCACAAACCGTACATTTGCCGAAGATATTGACGGATTGGTAGGAGAAAAAGAACAACTGTTCAGCTTAGTCAAAACAGCTTAGCGTAGTCAGTCACCTGGACAAAACTCCCACAAAACACGAAAAAAAAACAAAACAAATGCACAGAGGACCAAGCTAATGGCAAACACCTACCATAGAACCACACCAATACCAATACAAATATCACTGCAGAGCAGGAACTTGAAAATGTGCAACAATTCAAATATTTAGATCTAAGCCATCAATCATTAAGAACTCTGATCAAAATCTGAAATTCTTGCAAAAGCTGAACCATGATAGCACTTATTGTGTTACAAGGAACGGTTTAATATATGGGAATTAGCAAAAAGAGGTGGGCAGAAGGAAAACGACAATATTCAAGAATGGACAAAAAGAACATTTGCCGAGACCCATGCTCTTGCCCACTGCACGCGTTGGATAGAGAAGATTAATGCACAACTCGTCGGAGTCTCCCTGATGACTCCAGACGGAATAGTGAGCAAAGGAAAAGACACAAAATAAACTGTCACTTCTGGGGTTTTTCCAGATTCTTTATCAATAAATAAATGAATTACTGAATGGACATCAGATTTATAAATGCTCTAAGTTGTTGTAAAAGTGCCTTATTCCGATGGTCGAGAACATCATAACGTTGTTTTGTTGTGTCCCAATATTCCGAGTGTAAATATTTAACAGTTTTGTCACAGGTGTTGTCACTTTCACGGTTTTATCTTTCATTGCATGGGTAAAATGGAAGAATTGTATTTTTCTGTAGCATGAGCTGTAAAAGGTCTTTCCTTGCTGGCTGCCAGCAAAGGAATTGAGCTGCACATTCACCAAAACAATCTATAGGCTATAGAAATGAAGAACTGTATAAGTACTGTGGTCTTTAAAATCGATGTAAACAGTTGATACAATCTGAATTTTGCATTGATGCCCAGCCAGATCTCTTTCTTTTTAGTCCTTAACTCTGTCTGGGGCGCCTCCTATGGAGTTATGTATCAGTAAGAAAAAAAATTTTGTTAAATAATACGCTAACCATTTGACGTTAGGCTAATAAATCTACTTTGAATATGATGTGATGATATGCCCTCCTTTGAGGAGTAAAGGGTTTGTTGCTAAAGATTGATCTGTTCCATACTGTCTTTTATGATATGAGGCCAAAGTCTAATTGTTCAGCATGTAAAAAGTTTGCATTTTGTTATTCCGGCTTTCAGACTGGGTGCAGGACTTCAGTCATCGGGTATGGGACATGTCATGGATGCGAACCTCGATCCTTTCTCCTCCAACCGATGGTCCTTCTCTTCCAGCTCGGCCAAGGAGATCAAAACCGTCGTCAGCCAGCTTGTGTGAGAACAGACCCTGCCTACCTTTCTCTTCCTTTCTCTCAGTCTTTTTTCTTCCAACTCATATTCCTGATTTGCCTCGATGCATCAGATTTGTGCATACATATGTAGCCCAAGTGCAACTCGCTGTTCATGCACTAAATTCTTTTGGTCAGATCAATAATTTTATTACCAGTGGTATAGTATCGTTTGGATCAGGAGATATTTCGATTAAATTTAATTTTTGTCGACTGGATTTAATCCGCCTTTGTCAATGAATTAACTCCATACATATTCAAAATCATGTTAAGAAAATTCATGATCTGCGCCGACAGATCGTTTCAAGACATTTTTTTAAAAGTAGTAATCTCCAGTAAATACACACCAGTAAATTATCATGTTCGATACCCTATCTACAGCTCCACGTTCATAAACAGGGATCGACAAACATTACATCACACAGCAAGAGTTGTTCCACAGTACAAAAATTGAGTTATCAGTGCGTTCTTCTTCTTCTTCTTCTTCTTCTCCTTTTTGAATATGCGCAAATAGTTCATGTCTGATTCAGCACAGACCTGGAAATTCGCGGCGGAGTGTTTGTACCCCCTGCTCAAAATAGAACACTCATTTATGTGTATGTTACCCTTCCACCACGACGACCGAGAACAGTTGTCTCCATCCCTGTGCATCTTTTTTTTTTTCTATGCAATGGCAGTGAAATAGAGGGAGATTTCCAGGAGTTCGCTTGCTTGGTGGGAACAAATCGACTGCGTGTGGTCAAAAAGGATGTGGGTTTTTTAAAATGTGCGCTCAAAGCAAGTTCACTCGTCTGTTTTTTTTTCTTTCTTTTGTTCTTTCATTCATTCTTTCTTTCATTTTTTTTGTTCTATTTTGTTTTTGTTTCTTTTTTCCTTTTTTCTTTTTTTCCTTTCTATCGTTTTCTCTTTCTTTCCTTTCCATCTGTCTTTCTTTCCTTCTTTATCCCTTTATTTCCTGTTTCCTTTTTGTGTTTATTTTATTTATTTTTTTCTATGATTAAAAAAAAATAATTCTCTGTTCTCTCTATCTGCTGTTCTTTTACCTTTGTTTTTTTCTTGTGTTTGTGTGTGTTGTTTGTGAGAGCGTCTGTAAGTGTATGTGCCTGTGCGTGTCTGAGATCTACTTCACTTCACTTCCTCTTTTTCTAAGACATTCTTTATCACAAAAACTGAAAATTCCTACATATCACTTTCAGCTTCTTTGTGTAACTCTGTCCTCAGCAACGACTTTGTCCAGGACAAAACTTGTAAAAAGATATAGAATAATCACACTGACTATTACCATAACGTTCTACATTCGTTCCTCAGCCACCTGAGGACGGCTATATCGTCACACACTGTGAAAAAAATCAACCTTAGTAATATTTATGTGATTTTTGTTTTGTTTTATTTTGTTTTGTTTTTGTTTCTTTGTCTGTTCCCAGATATAATTTTCAGTTATCCATATTTTTATTTCAGGTGTTTTATTTTATTTTATTTTTATTAAAATGAGTTCTTTAATCTTTTGTCAATCGGACAAAAGTCTCCATTAACTCGAAAACAAAAAGACGTAGTTATGTATGTAAATGATGCCTTCGATTTCGATTCGTGGACATCGCTATATCACTTAACGACCCCGTTGACCTCATAGTGCGATACCCGAGGAAACCCAGAAATGACTACAATCCTCACTGCCAACGCCACAGTGCCTTCAAATTGTGTACGTCTCAATTTCAGTTACATCTGGGCACATTTTTTTTTATCTGCAAGGTTATTAAACTCACCACTAAAATTTGTCTCGGCAGTCTCTCGTCAACTACACCGTGTGTGAATTTGTTTTAGTGAAAATAATTCTGACCGTCTTTTGTTACATAGAGACGCCAGGCCCAACCTTGTGGCTAGAGGCACAGTTTTCACTAATTAGTAATTTGTGGTAAAGTTTCTTGTGAAGCTGGAAAAATAAATAGAATCGTCAGACTATTGAAAAGATGTGTATAAGGTTGGGGGGGGGGGGGGAGGTGAGGCTGCTCCTGAAAATGATATTTTAGGATCAAGTTATGAAAATTAGGTTTTTTCTATTTGAAACGAACTTTGAATGTGAATGGGTATTAGTTGTGGGTGATCAGGCAGGGAATGCGGACGACACACACACTCAGTAATGGAGAAATTAAAACAGGAATCCTTGATGTCCAAATGATGCAGAATTTACTGCAGGTGCTTGTTAATAATACAGACTTCAGGGCAGCTGTCTAACTCCAATGCACACGGTTCTCACTGCATTCCACTTCTTCTCTCCATCCTTCTCTCCGGCTGAGCCCTTATATAGACCCCAGCCAGTCGTGGACTGTCCCGAACATAAAGACTCAGCTCTCACAGACCAGAATTCTCTCGACCTCAGCAGTCGCCATTGCTCCACATAAAGCCGTGACGTAGTGTGCACACTTATGATGTAATACAACACAAGATTTGACTCGAACCATTCCCGTATAAAAATGTTTAGAGAGTATCTCAGACACATTCGGTGACCCAACATCTCCATAGGCCAGCATACGCACGTTCACAATACACTCTTGCATGGACCCAGTGTAGACCATGGCGATTCGCCAAACATCGCTAACAACACACACTCGCATGTATCCAGCATGTATAATCATGATTCGTTACACATGTCCCCCTTTTAAGAATTTTGTAACATAAAACAAAACTCTAAATACTCAACAAATCATGGACATTCCATTGATGGCAAAAATCTCCTACATATACGACATCTTCTGCCTTTCAAGGGCAATCTCAAAATGAAATACAATTCAACAGTACCAAATTGTCAAACAATGCCAACTTGTGACACATGATACATCAAACGCAGCTTTAAAACCAGTGTATCAAATACCTGAATAGTTCAACATACTGTGATGATCACATATCTGTACGTCATCAATAACATCAAATACATCCTTCACATATAATCTATACGAGTGTCTTACATGGGCTAAATCCCTCCAGGTCCAAATCAACCCAGACGACTCAAAAAGTCAGCACCAACATTCTTGGACCTTTGATATGCTCAACATTAAAGGTAAAACTCTGCAAAGACAATGCCCAAGGCATTACTCTAGGGCTTTCAAACTTAGGAGCGTTTAAGCACTCAAGAGGTCTGTGGCTTGGAAACAGTGGCTTGCTTCAGTGATCTGTAGGCCTTTTCCTAAGCGTCGCCCCACTGTACTGTGTTCGGTTGTAGCTTTCTCATGAGGTCCGACAAGGGTGATGCCACAGCGGCGAAGTTCGGGATGAACTCCTGGCAGTACCCAACGAGTCCGAGAAAAGATCACACTTCCTTCTTTGTCAGGGGTCAACACGGCACCACCATGAGATTGTTTATAAGGAGTATGAACGTTCAACTGCTATTTTCTCGAAATGTACGTCTTTCTCATCTTCCTCTCGCCAAAGCTTTTTTTTTATTCCTGAACCAACCGACTTCAAATTTTACATATATATTTCTCATAGCGTGTGTTTCAGTCTCTTTCCCTGCTTTCTTTAAGGACTCGCCTTTCCTTAATTGTTAGATATTTTTACTATCTTTTTTCACAGCGTCGTTCTTTAGACATGCGTAAAATGCGCTGTGCATTAAATTTAACTATAGAAATCCCGCGCATATGAAAAAAATCGACAAAAATGCACGTTCCTTCTTTTGTGGTAAATATCTGTGTATTAAAGGAAAGTGTTATGACGAACGTGGGCGTTTTCGTCCTTTTATCATAAAAACGTAGATCTAAATAGATCTGTTCGTGCTTTCAACAAACATGAAAACAAGGAGTTGCACGTTCAATGAAAAATCAAAATAAGAGATTGGGTAAAATAAACTTAGTTTTCATTATCTTGAAGTCTTCAAACATAAGTACAATCAAGATGAGAATCAAATTAAAATGCATAAACCATGCAAGGGTCTAAGTTTTGTGTAAACCTACAGTGACAGTGGAATAGAAAAATATAATTGAATTAACATTGAGCTTTTTGAATATTCTCATGTAATATATTGCATCGTAACAACTCAAAAGATAACGTTCAACACAAAGAGGGAACATGGGGAAAAGGCTAAGCCTGGATTTTCTAAGAAAAGAGGGCACAGTTCTTTGTGACCAGATACTGAAAAATCAAAATATTCATTCAACATTGTCGATTAGACCAGAAGCCGCAGAAACAGCCAAGTCTTGCCAAAATGCCCGTGTTGTTTCAGGCATGAGTGGGAGAAGCTTTATTTAGAATGTCATCTTTCTTTGCCTGAGGAACACCCTTTGGTTCTTTGTAGGCGGGTTTTTCTTGGAGAACAAAATCTTTCTTGATGAAAGAAAATGCGATGAAGTCACTGGTGTGCCAGTTTTTGTAGAGAAGTGTGCGCGAACATCTCCTGAACTCTGCGAGGGAGATTTTTGACAACATGGGGCGATCGTCTGATTGCCGCAGTTTGTACTGGCTTGTTCCGGTGACCCAGTGCCTGAAGGAGTTTGTCTTCATCTCGAGAGCCTTGCATGAAGTTTTCTCAACACAAACTGCAAAGTCTTTGACGTCAAACACTTGCTTAGCTTTTCTGAGTTGGTCTTCGACTGCAGCATGAGCAGATATGAACGTATGGCCCTTTTCGAAGTATTTCAGAATAATCCGAGAGACGTTGAAGGCATTAGTTGAATTTACAGCCGTTGCCAAAACCGGAAACAAAGTCAGTTTTAATTCTGGCCGGCGCAGTTGTCGAGCCAGATAGTTATAGCAGGGACATCTCTGTTCTCGGTGATAAATTGCCAAAAGGTGCTTGCAATATCGTCATACTTTCTCCCCATTATGCCCTCATGCCAAAGACAGGCTAAGTTATTCTTTGGTCTAGTTCTAATTTTCTTCGACCCGACGGCGGCAATGTTTCATTGAACAGGCAGATGCGTCTCGTAAAAAGGACAGTTTTGAATATTTCCGTGCGCTGCAGCATGATCACTTTCTGTAGATCTGCACTGACAATGCAACTGTCAGATGTTCGAGGCTTGGCTGCATCAGCTTGGTACGCCTGCCTTGCTTGCGTGGCCCTTAATTTGTGCGCCTCTTGGCGCTGACAAACCTCGCATGGGTCTGGACAGTTCCCACTTTTTACATGTATAAAGTGTGCTTGGCACTCCTCACACTCCTCATTTCCGAGGTGAGCCAATGATTATTCATATCTTTGTAATACAGTGCATACGAAACAGGCGGAGAATCTGAGGCATTAGATGCTTTATGCATGTCGGCACTGCTAACATCTGACGGCAGGTAGCGCCTGATAGGTGCGTGCTCTCGCCTGTAATGGTGAACGTATGCATGGTAGTGTTCTATATCCGTTTGTATCTCTCTGTGGTCAACAGTGTGAGCAGGAGCATGTTTTCCTCTCTTGTCTTCAAGATTGCCATTGTCCAAGGTATTTTGTATCGCCTTGTCGCATATGTTTAGGGTGTCCTCGAACATTTTCCTGCAAACTTTGACATTCTCACCTTGCTCGTTGGGAAGATGATAGGCAAACGTATATGTGCGCCTTGACCTGTCACCAGCAACTGGCCTTCTTTTAACGACTGCTTTTTGTCCTCTTTGTTGCACATACGCTCTTTGGTGCTACCACCGTAAGGACCAGAATGCAGTGTTTAACGCAGTGCGCCTCTCCCTTGTGAAGGCTTTTTGACATTGTAATTTACATGTCTCACCGCAGCCCACTTTGATGTTCTTTTTTTTTTTTTAACATCAATGGGTTACGGGCAGCCTCATCACGACACTGTCGTTCCTCTGGTGTGAGCCTCTTTTTCTTTCTCTCCGGTGTTTATAAGCGGGTTCTCTGTTCCCACCTGCAGGTGGTGTAAGCCCGCCATCGGTGGGATGTCTCCCATGGAGTGCCCTCCTCGACATTCCAGGAGAGACATCTCCTCTCTCTCTCCTTGCTCCTGTCTTCTGTCCCGCTTTTTTTTCCTCTTTTCTTCTTGACGTGTAAATGTATCTTACCATGTTTGACACAATATGGCCGTAATCGTGCTGATGTGTCGTTAAACCCCAACACAAACAAACAAACAAACATCGTCTGGCGGCAGCTGAGTGGACTCATTGCTGACAGAAGGCCTGGTGCTTCGTTGTCTTCTTCGTAACGAGGCTGGCGGAGCAGTCTGGTTATCATGGTTATGTCTTCTTCTGAACTCGATTCCTTCTTTTTTTCTGGTTTATAATCTGGGTCACGGTCACTGTCATTATATTCAAGGTCACTGTCATCGTACTTTAACGAAACTGGCCAAAGTGCCCACTAGGTGAAAAACAATTGACAACAAACGGGCGAACGTACGTCGCTCTCGTCCTTCTGTAATAAAGAAAGTATATTTTTATGACAAAAAGACGAACGTGGGCGCTTTCATTGTTTTGTCATTAAATGTTCATAATTAACACTGGCGCTTAGTGTCCGTTTTAAGGTTCCCTAACCGTTATTTATTGAGATATCGTTATGGGACCCAGATAGAAATGTGCGTCATCATCTGAGGATCCCAAAACTGTAAATAACTCAATTTAACCTACTTTGGCGCTTTCGTCCTTTTGTCATAAAACGGCATATACATATATATATATATATATATATATATCGTTTATACCGAGCTATTTTCACTAATGCACAATAGTCAAAATGAGTACACTGAGTACTTTAAGGTTGTTTTTTTGTTTTTTTAATATCTAATTTTCATGACATAAACTCCAGCAAGACGATGTTGTCATGCCAACTGAGTATTAACAACAAAAATAAATAAATAAATAAATAAAAACAAACGAACAAAAAATGAAAAAAAAATAATCTATACTTTACTTCTAAACTATTCGTATTCGTATTCGTAAATTGAGCACGAATTTAAAGCGTAAAAAGTCCGTAGTTCAAGCTTTAAAAGGAACCGTGCCCCCCCCCCCCCACACACACACACACCTTTATTAAAGCATTGATTGTTTGTGGCTGTTCAGAAATGGCAACCTGTTGTCGGACAAAACCAAAGATAATTATACCTAAAAAGTTTATATCAACAAACAAGAAGAAAGGCGTATGGGAGAACGAACTATGAGACAGCTATATTAATTAAATGTGTCGAGATGTATCCAACATGAACTGTGCAACATTCGTTGTGCGTCCCATTTTTTTTTCCTCTTTACGCCCATCTGTGACCTAAGCTTATTAATCCTCTTGGATTAGCCAACGTCTCGGTATCAGCCATAGAGCTTGTAGCGAAAAGTCCCTGACAGGAAAGGATTCTACTATGTCCCAATCCTTACTGTTCGCTCTTTCCTCCTTGAGGAACATAGGGCTACAGCTGGGGTTTCCCGTTTTTGTCAGTGTCTAGCAACAGAGTTCACCAAAAATTGGGGGGAATTCCATCGATCCAAAAAGTTTGTCTCACTTCTTCGTTTGACCCTGTTACAGTGGGTATTGAATTTATGATGAAATCTTCTCTATGAACGACAGACTCATAAGCAATTGAATCTAGATACTCTCCAAACAGTAATAGCATTTGGTATTGTTAATAATTACGTAGAAAAGAGACTGCCGTTATTCCTGGCAAAAATAAGACCTTTAGGCTCAGATCGGAAATGAGGCAAAATCTTGTAAACAATAGCACTTGGACATTCATTGTCATTGTGTTGATGTACTTGATTGCCGGTAAGTTATCAGTGTTTTATGCAATTATTGTATTCCATCGTGACCATGGACTTCAAGATCAAAGTTTAAGAGCTACAAGATAATATACGAGCGAGAGATAAATGGTGTTAGAAGCATTACCTTGTTGACTTGTGTCAAAGTGCTGAGAGTCTGGGCATCGAGCTGGACCCAGATAATATTTTCGAGTGTAAGACTGACACCCTAGAGGCGAACGTGACAGAGCCAGTTAATTGTATAAGCATAAATTAGCCTGTTCCAACCCAGCTTGGTGTGTCAAATGACCTCAGCCAGGTTCTAATGCTAAAAGCAGTGTTGGTATCTTAAAGCCGCCTCTACACGGTTCTAATCTTCTTAGAATCAGATCAAAATTCAGAACTGAAGTTTACGCGGTTCTAATTCAGAAAACAGTTTAGAAATGAAAGCCTTCCGTTTCCACCGTTCAAATTTTGTTTTCTATTTAGAATTGACTTCAGAATGCGCGTTGACACGCATCTAATTCGACTCTAAGTTAGAAGAAAACTAAAAATTGCGTCTTCCCGTTCTAATATTTGACGCAAAGAAGCACATTAGAACACGTTCTATTTCACTTCAACACTGTATTCTCAATATGGCTGGGTTCAAGACTACCAGTGCTTTCATTGCCTCTTTCGAAGCTCACCCAGTGCTCTTTAATGACTCAAGGCATGCTATTCTTATAAGTAATAGCTACACTCAACCAAGAAACCATTTCACTCATCTGCCCACTTTTTCTCTTCTTTTTTTTTTCTTTCTTTAGTGCTCTGGATATAAACTAGATCTAGATCTAGATCTAGACTATACCTAGTCTAGATATAGGACTCCCGGCCTGGATTCACTTGCAAGAGATTTGAATACACTCCATAATCAGGACGTCTCCTCTCTTCATGAATTCTTTTGTTCTTTCTTCTTTTCCTCTT
>JBCEWB010166267.1:0-10326 GCA_039654565.1 Peronia peronii | reverse complement strand
ATTCATTTGACTCCCCCGGAAAAGTCCACTAGTATAAGTAATTGGGTGTTGTACTTTTCTAACTTTTCCCTCTATTTCATGCTCATATTCCTGTGTTAAAACACAAGCCCAAGCATATTTGCTGGCGTCTGTGTACAGAGTATAGGGCTTCTCTGGGTTTGGATATTTCAGTATTGGCTCTTTCAACAGCTGATCTTTCAGCATTTGAAAGGTTTGTTGGCATTCATCAGTCCATTCAAAGACTTGATCTTGTTTGGTTAGGTTTGTCAGTGGCCTTGCTACATCTGCAAACCTAGGTATGAATTTCCTATAATAACCTATTAGTCCCAGGAATTGTTTTACCTGTTTTGGATTTTTGGGTGGTGGCATTTCCCTTACACTTTCTAGTTTTTCTGGTAATGGTTCTATGCCTTGCCCCGATACCAAATGTCCTAGATACTGTACATGGGTCTTGGAGAAGCTACATTTACTTTCTTTCAATTTGAGATCTGCTTCTCTGAATCTTTGAAACAACTGTCTCATTTGCTTCAAATGTGTGGGTACATCTGGACTAAAGAGCAATATATCATCTAAATATCCAAAAGCAAAGGGTAATCCTCTCAAGACTTCATCAATAAGTCTCTGAAAATAAGCTGGCGCCTGTGCCAATCCGAAAGGACAAACAGTGAATTCATATTTTGCTCCCTGGGGTCCTCCCAGCACAAAAGCTGATTTTGGTCTAGAATTTGGTGTCAAAGCCATGTGATAATACCCACTCCTCATATCAAATGTGGAGTAAACCATTGATCCCTTTAACTTTGCATATATTTCATCAATCTTGGGTAGTGGAACCAAGGTTAAGACACCTTTTGCCTTTGAATGAGCCTTTACAACTGGTGGTAATAGCTTATTTATCATTCTATAATCTACACAGAGTCTTCTTCTAGGTGGTTCTCCTGGTTCACTTTTCTTTGGCACGATCACTATAGGGCTAGCCCAAGGCGAAACACTTCTTTTAATTACTCCAGCCTTTTCCAGTGTATCTAGTTCTCTCTGTACCCATTCCACATGTTTTAAAGGTAAATTATATGGTTTTTGACAGAGAGGAGGATGATCTCCTGTATTTATTTCCATCTCTATCAAAGGTGTTTTCCCCAAATCTGCTGAATCTTTGGAGAATACGTCTTGATATTCCTCACACAACTCCTTTAATTCTTTCTTTTGTTCTTCAGTTATCTTAGCATCTTGTAATTTTACTTTCCTATGTGTCTCTATATCAGCTGGGGATACTATGAATTTTCTTTCTACTTCCCCTCCTGTTTCTTTGACTATCTCTAAAACATTAGACTCATGCCCCTCATTTATTATTTCATTGATTTCAGAGGAAGTTTCTGTAGTTATTTCTTCCATTGTAATTTCTTGTTTTTCCAAATTCCCCAGTATCTGTCCTTTTTCTAAGTACAGGGATTGTTTATCTATGTTAATTAATACATAGGGAACTAAAGTAGTCTCTTTACAATTAACCCTATGTACTGTTGGAACTATTGTCATGTTGGGGTATTCTTCCTGTAGTAATGTGTTGGCTTTTACTTCATATATCCCTTCTTCATTCCTTGCATCCCTTTCTACTCTAGTATTTAAAACTGCTAAGGTTCTTCCTGGAATATTTAGGGACTGTATAGTATATAATTTTGGTCCTTTAACATATGTTTCTACAGATTCTATTAGTACCTCTTTATTTGTTTGAAGTTTAAGCCTTCCTGACTCAGTCCAACCTGTTCCTATCCTATTTTGTCTTAGGAAGTCTAACCCAATTATCATTGGTCTAGTAAGTTCTCTACATACTATGAAATCATAGGTGTACTCTTTCTCTCCTAATTTGAAGGTGAAGGTGGTAAAACCCAATGGACCTAGGTTTCCTCCAGATGCATTTCTTACATTGATGTTACACAAGTTTTTCACTCTTGGTAACATGTATTTATCATAACATTCTTTGCTAATACAGCTTCTTGTTGCTCCTGTATCTATTAGGGCATTACAAGTTGCTGTACCTATCATTGTTGGTACAACTGCTATCTTAGCTAAATCTACTGTAACTTCTTGTAAGTAATGATTTACAAAAGAATTCCTCTCTTTCTTTGTGGTCACATCCTTGTAATAAGCATCTGGGTTATATTTGGTTTCTAGTCAACCATCTGTTTCTTCAGCAGAAATTTCCTCTAGATTTGTCTCTTCATCTGAGCCCAAATCTATATCTGCTAGATCCTCAGTTTCCCATCCTGACTCTCCTTCTGTGTCGTTTTCTTGTCTATCTTCTATAGCTTGCACTTCTTGTGTTACCCTAGGGGTCCTTGTGTTTGCTGTTCTTGGGACCCTTTGTGTTGGTACACTTGAAGTGCTTGGTATTGCACTAAAAGCTGAATTTATTGTTGGTTGATTATTTACATTAGCAGGACTTCTCTTTGCTCTACCCCCTCTCCCTCCTTGCTTGGATTCTTTGGTAGTTCCTGCTTGTACAGCTGCACCTGTAGCTTGTGCTCTTGTAAGAGTAGCTGCAGGCGGTGCTGAAAATGTTACTCTCTTAGAAACTGTATTAGTGCCTGTATGCGCTACAGTTGGAGTAGTTGTTGTAGCTGTTGTAGCTTGTTTTCTAGCCTTTTTATATTTAGCTGCTGTTACCTTTTGTTTCAATTCAGTGTTTACTATCCTCTTTATGAGATCTGACATAGTAGACTCTCTTACTGGTGTTTGAGTTTGAAGTGAATGAAAGATTTTCCCCACTATTCTATCTTCGTCTTCTTCCCTGGTAGGGCAATTGTTAGAAAAACGACCTACCTGTCCACATCTGTAACACTTACTACTCTGTCCTCGGTCTTTTGCATCATTGGCATTTATTGAGATTGAGGGTGTTTCCTCATCCTCTAACTCTTCTATATCTACATTCATTATTTGTGCAGTTCTAGCTAGATCTACTCCTTCATTAACTTGAAACACTGCCTCAATATACATTGCCCTATCAAAGCAATCTTGCAGTGAATAGTCATCATATTGTTGGAACCTTTCACTTTTCACTATCTTATTAGCAATAGTTTTATTACTAATTCTTGTCAAGAAGTTTAATTTGGAAGTCAAATCAAAATCTTCTTTAGCTATCTTATTGGTGGCATAATGGTGTAATTTTTGATATTCACATATGTAATTTCTCAAATTTTCTTCTGGGCTCTGTTTTGTTAATTTTGCCAATTCATGAGCAACATGGACCCTGGTTTTACAAGTAGAGTATTGCCTTCTGAGCTCTTCCTTAATCACTTTCCACCCCCATTCTGGTCTAACACTCTTGATCACCTGAATGACTGGTAGGGTTGCTCTAGATATGGCTTGCTCTATAACATTCCGGCCACTGATGAGACAAGCTGTCTCTATCTGTTCTATCCATTCTTCAAACCTTTTAGGGTCTTTTCCATCATATATAGCTATGGATTGAAACAGATAATCATATGTTCTTTGCTCTGTGGCTATTGTCAGTTCCTTTAAGGCACCTGTTTGGTCCATCTGAGCTGACACACTATTTTCTAATATGGTCTGCATTTGATCTGATGACCAATGTTGGAGGTTCCAAATATCTTGCATTGATCTTGACAAATCTCTAAAGGAATTTTCTAAACCTGAGGTTTCCAGTGTAATATTTGGGTCTCTGGGTTGCTGTGCCATACCCTCCCTTCTTATATACACTTGGGGGTTTATAATGGGTCCTGGCTGTCCCTGTGGCCCAGTTCTACCCCTCTGACCTCTTCTGCCTCTTTGGCCCTTCTGATCTATTATAATCACCCTAGGTGGGTGACCATCGGGCAGATCTCCTTCATTCCCATCACCATTATCACTATTATTACCATTACCACCTCCTCCACCATGGTCACTTCCATCTCCATGGTCATCATCACCATCACTAGGGTCACCACCTCCTCCATCTCCCCCTCCTGCTCCAGGGAATTGCACTCCCATTTGGCGTAGAGTTTTTGGGGTAATGGGGTTCCCTTGCCTATCATAAATATGGACTGACCTTTTTTTCACTAGAAGTGGTACTTTCTTTTTCTTCATCATCCTTTTCATCATCCTCATCTTCCTCATGAGGTGGTCCTCTCCCATTATTACCATCAGGTGGCTGATTTCCCCCTGGAGGCTTTCCTCCTCCAGGTGAGCCATTACCCCCAGGGGCCCCTATTCCCTTTCCTAGGTTTCCCTGGTCTTGGTAAGATTCCCTTTGGCCTCCCCTCCCTTGGTAACTGTATGAATTCCACCTATTGCTCAGGAATGAGGTATGTCTTGTAGGGGAAGTTTCTTGTCCTTCTCCCCCTTCCTCTAGTGACTCTATACTAGATTGTCTTTCTAGCTCTTTTATTCTGTCTTTTAACATTTTTACCTGTATTTGGTATCCCTGAATCATCCCCTCAAATACTGTGTCTTTTAATTCACAGTCTTGTCTTTCATGCCCTTTCTTTTTGCACACTATGCACACTTTCTTAGGGCTTGGTTTAGGGTCTTTAACCTGTTTTTCTGCCTCAGAGCAAGGTACATCTGCCTGATGCTCTAATCTACAATTATGGCAGAATGTCTTCTTGAAAACAGGGGAACATCCTCCTGTTCCTTTATAAGATTCCATGGGCAAAGTTTCTCCTTTCCCAGTCAATGTCTTGAGATTAGGGTCATTGGGACACTTCCCCTCATCATGTTTATTTTTACACATAGGACAAATTCCCTTTCCATTTGGAGTTGGGGCTTTGGGCACCTTTAGAGGCTCCATATAGTCTGGATTCAAAATTTCCCAATCATCATCTGGTTTCATTCCCCCTTCATAGTCCCATTCCAATCCCATAGGATCTTCCCTAAGTTGATGAGGAATCTTTTCCCTTTCTATCTCGCTTTGGTTTTTATTTTCCTCAAGTTTCTCATTTTCTTTTTTTGGTTTATGGCTGTCAGAAAACAAAGCCTTAACTGCATCTAGGGTTTCTTGCCTAGTCAATTCTTGTTCTGCGCTTGAGGGTCTACCTAACTTTGGCTTACCTCTCCTACTTGGGGGGGTGGTTCTTCCATCTCCACCTAACTTTGGAGCTGCTTGTGGTTTTTCTTTACCCACAGGCTTTTTATTTGCTTTGGCCACTTGTATTGCTTTATTCAGATAGCCTGTACATTGTCTCAGCTTATCCTGAGCATGTCTTAACACATACTGATATGATCTTTCTATTTTGTCATTCCACTTTCCTTGTGCATTTACCACATGGTGGAAACTTTTATACTTCCTAATTTGCCCTTCTAATCCTGCTCTTTTTAGTAACAGTAGCCTATACTGATTTTCAGTATAATCTTCTTTAAGACTAAAGTCTTCTAATGTTACTGTTGAATCTGAAGGCATGGCATCATCCTCACTATGCCCCTTTAACTGGTATAACCTTAATTGTTCTTGCAATTCTCTCTCAATATTTTCTTTGTAATCTGATACTATTCTAATCCTATTTTTGGATTTCAAATCTTCAGTTACTTCTCTTTGTTTTCTTAATTCTTCTTTTTCAAATTTAAGAGCTGTTTCTAAAGCTTTCTTTTGTCACTTTATTTTCTTTAAATGGGCCAAACTTTCCTCCTCTTGCTGATCATATAATTTTTTAGCTTCTTCCTGCAATTGATGCCTTTCTTGTTCAACCTTAAGTCTCTCCCTTCTAGCTTCTTCTACTTCCTTGGCTATAGCTTTCATTTCCTCATCTGGGTCTTCCTCAATTAGTTCTCCTCCTAACTTTTCTCCCCAACTTAACTTGGAAGCTAAAGGATCTTCTATTCCCATAGACCTTCTAGTTGATTCAGCTCCAGGATATTTCAACGAAGACAATTTCTCCACTTCTGTTTTCATGTCTGCCCCTGCTATAGGTGTATCTACAGTAACTGTTGACACTAGATCTGGTGGCAATATTGTTCCCCTCTCTAAGGTTTTTATCCAAGGCCCCTTTTTAGGCACTGCATAAATTGCTCCACTAACCCTGTCCACTGCATAAAGAGTTGTAGCATAGTTTGGTACCCATTCTTTTATTTCTACTAGGGTAGCTGGATTATTTTCTGGAGTATTGTACTCTGATTCTGCCTTCATTCTGTCTGTAACTCTAGGATACTTTTCTAATGGCAAATAGAAGTCTATGCTTATATTGCCTTTTGTACTAGTTTGCTGGGTTATTGCCTTCGGTGTCACACTAGTCACTACAGTATCTGTATGGTTTGTTTTTACTGTAGCCTTTGGCAAATCTCCCACACTAGTGGCCTTTCCTTGTTTATCCTCCATTGAGGATTGGTCTGAGGTTATTGCATAAACTAACTTGGGTGGCCAATCCTGCAACTCCTTATCATATTTGCTTGTTGTTTGACTATCTAGTTTTTGCATAACTCCCTCTCCATAACCTATAAACTTTGGTCGATAAATTTCTCCCTCACTTCTTTCTTTTAAACTTTCTTGTCCCCCTTTTTCATAATAACTCTCACTCATACTTCTGGAGATCAGTGGTGGATCCAAGACATAATCATATTGGGTTAGCTCCCCCTCTGATGCAGCCCGAGTTATTCTACTTGGTACTTTTCTACCAGCCATACCTTTTATGGCCGTTATAATTTCCTTCCCTTCCTCTGAATCCATTTGATCAGTGGAAATTACTCTTCTAGGGGACCCTACTGGATCTGAATTGGATCCTGCACCTCGGCGGGAACCTCGAACAACATCCCTCCACCTACCACCCCTTTGGGATATGAGTGCCTTATACTCCTTATGTCGAGTTTGTCTCTTCTCATACTTGACTGCTGTTGGGGGCGCTACATAGAATTGCTTCTTCACTAAATCTGGGGATTTTGTTCTTTTCTTTGTCTTAGTTTTTGTCGACATCCTAACAGTATTCTAAATAGAATATTATAACCACTACTATCAAAAATATTCAAAAAAAAAACCAAGGTTAAAATGTCTTGTTCTATTGGTTCCATTTCTGGAAGTCACATTCATTTACCCATATGACTATGCTAGTAATAAACAAAATAATATCTATTATCACTAAAAATACTGCAAATGCTTGTCTGCAGTTCATTATGTTCAACAAATGTTATATTCTTTAGCCTTTTACCACTTATATGTCTTCTTTGTTACCAGGTAATAATATCCCGCAATAACAAGTTTTCAGAAGTGTATAGCATGACATAATGTCACTATACGCACTCGGATTATCCACATTATAAGTTAGGTTAGCTATTTATACTAATTGGCATGTATTAAAACTCCATTCAAGCCGCGCTGGTTAAAAAGTGAAAAATGTTTCTACTTTTACTAGTATATTTTAATGAAAATGTTTCTCCAAAGATTTGGGGCAGCTTTCCAGGGGTTTTAACACTGTTGCCAAACTTCACTGTGCAGATCTGCCTCAGATGATTCATATGGTTCATAAAGCTGTCCAGTGTAGCTTTTTACTACTACAAACATGTCTGTGCTTATACCTGAAAGCTTTACAACCCAGTACTAATAAATAGATCTTTGATACTGCACAGATCTGCCTCAAATGATGCATATCACTCATAAAGCTGTCCAGTGCAGCTCTTTACTACAACAGACACTTCTGTGCTTATACTTGAAAGCTTTATAACCCAGTACTGATAAAGAAATCTTTGAATGTTTTGTAAGCAATTAATCTGTCATTTTACACTCCAGAGCTTCTCTTCGAAGGATTTTTATACCAATCTGGTTTTCTAAACCAGCTCTGAAGTCAGCTGAAAGATGTTCGCAATACTCGATAGAGAAACCAAATAGTGTAACAAACTAGCATTCCTGTTAGTACGATAAACACTGTTAAAATTAGGCATATAATGAAAACATATTGTCTACATTTCATGTAAGGGCTCCAATCATATTGAGTAATAAGCTGATCTAAGGTCGAGTCTTGAGAAAGCTCTTTGTTGGCATCGTACATGCAACTTTCTGACAAATTGATTTATCAGGTAGACTCTAAAGTTATATAACACTGGATTAGGTATAACCCATAATCTCTTTAAAATTTGTATTAGTCTCAACTGTATTGTTAATACCTGAAACAATAACTTACAAGTTTGCATATTTTAGCCATCTCTCGACATGACTATTCTTGGAGTATTTTATATCTTACTTAAAATTTTGAACTTTACATTTACAGATTGATCAACTCACCACAAATTGATGCTGTGTGTTACTCAATGTCTCCCGAACTCTGTATTGTATCTCCTCGATAACAGGAGCCACAATTAGCACATTTGTCTCCATTGTTCTTATTGTTTATTTGTCCAAAAATGTTTATTTCTTATGCGGCTACCGATCCTGGTCACGGCACCAGTGAAAATAGCTCTCTAACCACTGGGTACTATTATCAGTGCAGTGGCTGGGGGTGCTCTCGGGACTCATGATGGTGGTCCAAGAGCCGGTGGCTTCTCATTGTGTTTGTAGGTCTGTGGATCGGCTCCAGCGCTCTTAACCATAAGGAACAAACACTGCACTTTGTAACAATCCTTTTTATTGTTATTCAATCCATGAGCGGAGACACTCCTCTCAGTTTAATGCCGTGTTTAAAGACACACTCTGAGCCGATGGCTCAGCCTGTGCTGGTGCACACTCCAAGCATTGGCTTGGCCTGTGCTGGTAACGCACTCTGACCTAGGCATAGGTCAGCCTGCAATGTTGGGGTGGATGGCACGCTCTCGTGGGGCAGCTCATCCGAGGGTTGGCATGCTCTCGTGGGGCAGCACAACCTGATAAGTCCAATGACACCTGTACAATGTACAGATGTCCACCAGGGGGCACTCTCACATGGGGCAGCTCACTTCCTGATGTCAAACAGAGTCTAAGTAATCCCAAAGGGATATAAGCTTTAAGCTTATGGAAAACACTTCCTTCTAGAATATGATTCAATCTTAGACTGCAGGTAAACAGCTTTAAGCTGCTCACCTGCCCAGGGTTTCACAGGACTGTTGTTTGTCCTTCAGCACTTCTCGATAGCTTCGTGTGAAACCATCAGGTAAAACTTATGCTGATGGCTATGCCTTTGTACGAAACCCCTTCAGGTAACCAGGCCCTTTCACTCCTCCCCTTGTTAAGTTTAATTAATATATGTTTTTATTAATTAAATTATTACTTATATCATTATTTGAGAGAGAGGGGTGTCTCCAAAGGTACATGCATCATATAATACATCTTTAAATAAGCCTTTTATTAGCTGTAATTGGTGCATAGTAGTCTTATCTTTAGTAATATACACGTCTTCGAACCTGAGCTCCTCTGAGTGACTACTTCTCCATATTAAATTTATATCTATATAGTTTGTATATACACAAGTAGTAATATAGATTTCTTTATTATATATAAGTATTTCTGCTAAAAATTCCCTATGTATTTGGTTAAAGATTAAATGCATAGTATTAGCAGGTTTCTTAACAATTATAGTTGTAGGGGGGTCTGGGATGTTTACTCTAGGTTCACTCTTAATTATCACTTTACTTTGACCAGTCTTTTTGCTCATTTTATGTCTTCCTTTATTTACATATTACCCTGTTATGTGAGCTCTTTAATCTTTATGTTACAACTTATGTACATATTTATAATTTTATCAAACAAAAAATAATTTCAATAAATGTGTTAATATTTATTTACATATTCGCCTTCTATATTGTCTTTTTACATTATAACAGTCTACTTGCTTCCTGTTGAACCAAATCCTTGACCTCCTCTCTTGGTTTTATCCAAGGTGTCAACTTCCAATGGCACTGGTATCAAGGCTCTTTCCAGGATTAGTTGTGCAACTTTGTCACCTCTCTTAACCAAATGTCTTTGATAACCAAAATTAAATAATAAAACTCGCAAATTGCCTCTATAATCTGGGTCTATGACTCCAGCTCCAACATCAATAAAATGTTGATAGGCCAATCCAGATGTAGGGGCTACACGTCCATAGCAGCCAACTGGAATTTTGAACTCCAAGTCTATTTTAATTAAGCACCTTCCTTGAGGGGGTATTTCATATTCATATGGGCTGAATAAATCTAATCCTATGGATCTGGGAGTAGCCCTTCTGGGTGCAAAGGCTTTGTCTGATAACTGGACATATTTTACACTTGTGATATAGTTATTTTGCATTGTTATTTCTTTAGTTCATAATTTAGTTCCTCAGGATGCTTCTGTAGATACTTGTGAAATTGTGCTGCTTTGCCAGTCTTATCACCCTTTGTTAATTCCATTACTGCATCTCTTAGGGACTTTGGTGAAGTCAGTTCAAACTTGGTTCGTGGTTCAATTAATGGCATAGGCTTAGG
>JBCEWB010166256.1:0-10326 GCA_039654565.1 Peronia peronii | reverse complement strand
ATCTATCTATCTATCTATCTATCTATCTATCTATCTATCTGTCTATCTGTCTGTCTGTCTGTCTGTCTATCTACCTACCTATTTATTCGTCTGTCTGTCTGTCTATCCATCATTCTCCCTTCCGTTGTCTGTTCGTCCATCCGTCCATCTATCCTCCTTCCTCTTCCCCCCCTCCCACCCCCACCCCACCATTCATCCATTTCATGCACGTATTCATCCATCCATCTTTCCTTAAACTGAATTTGCTATGGCCTTTGTGGTACATGTGGTACATGTATTAGATAACCAGATTACCATTTTTAAAAATTTATTCCCCCCCCCCCCCAGTAATTTAATCATTACCACTACCATTATTATTTTTTTGGCATCTTCGTTCAATATGCTTTAAATTTATTAAGTCTGTCACTTACAGTGAAGAGTATTAATCCTGAATTTCCTTCTCACTCCCTGTCAACACAACTGGCAATAATAAAATGATCTCTGCATTCACAGGACCTTGTTTTGTGGCGTTTTCGGGCGGCGTACATTTATGTTAAGAGTAGATAAAATAGAAAAAATAAATCAATCTTCCAGATTTTGACACTAGAATGAAGAGACCATAAATCTGAACCAACCACGTAAGACTGAATAGATTTTTCCCAGCAAGGACACAGATTCATTCTGTTTCTCCGAAGCTTTAGATGATTGGTGGTTCATGTTGACAATGCTGCTGTCAGTAGATCTATCTCCTGTCATATGATGAGTGACATCCGAAATATTATCCCTGCTATAGTCCCGCCCCAACAGTGTAGCTGACAGTACCACTTCATTGAATGACCGAGTCGTCCGCAGTGCTGATTGGCTTGCAGTCCAAGACTCCGCCTCCGCCAGCCGCAGTTCTCCTTTCTCATTGGATATAATGATCTGCGGGTAGACATAGGATGTGGTGAACTGTCCTTGCATATCCAATGATAAGAACGCTGTGCTAGACGTAAAAGTGACTGACCCACAAGATGACCTGTTTGTGTGGTCAGCACATTTGACCAATGTACAGATCTGGAAATAATACCGGCCATTATGTGTGTGTAGTCCATCAAACGCACCCACGGCAAACAGATCTCGTCCAAAGCTTGCTGAATTCATGGTATAATTCAATTGACAACAAACATCTTTCTGACACACTTGCACTAGGCCATTTGGAGCATCCAGCGCTTTGAAGGTGTACCTATCATAGAAGAGATAAGACTCAAATTCTTCTGGCTCATTTACATTCTTTTCAACCAATGATCCGAGCCTGCTGTCGAGTTCTTTAGTCAAACGATCCTCGGAGTTGGTGTTGCTGATTCTGTTGGAAATCTTGTCTCTGCTTTCAGCTTCGGAGATAGAGATGAAGTTTCTCTTTGAGGCATCGCTCTGACCAGCTGCGCTGAACTTTTCCTTGTTGTATCTCAGTGAGGCTGATGTGTGTCCACTGCTATGAGCAGCTGAGCTGGAGGGAACTGTGTCTAGTTTTGGAGACTGTAGAACGTCCAGCTGTGCTACAAGAAGTTTGGGAGGAGAGAAGATAGAGTTGTTGTAGTAGAAAGCCTGCATACCTCCAGGGGAATAGATTCCTGAACCCTGGAACCTACTGATGGGGATATGGAGGTTGGCACTGAGGAAGTTGAGACCCAGTCCTCGTGGAAAGGATGAATGGAAGCCAATGGCCGAGAGTAAGGGAAGGGCATCCATCCAGGCTGTGGGGAAAGCGACATTGGAGATGTTGTTGTTAATGACCATGGTAACGGCCGGGTCATGGAACAGAATATCGAAGCAGGTCATCATTCCGAATCTCCCGAAAGGCGTGTCGAAGTAGTTGACTTCAGGCTCTGCAGCATCGAACTGATACTGAGATGAGAATCAAGGTAAAATGAGACATGATAAAATAAAACTTTGCTGTCTGCATGAACATGTATGTTGCATATTACATCAACACAAATCGCTACACACGTCATCTACTAACAGACAACCACTTTCTTAAAGATATAAGAGATTACAAGATACCTCAACATTGCATACATTGGCAGCACACTTAATTTTATTTTATATCAATATAAATGACAGTAATTTCAGCAGTCAATACCAACAGACTACTAGGCTCTAAATCCTTCACTGTGTTCACGCGTATAACAAGCATCAGATATAAGAAACGGGCATCGATACTTTATCTCATAGAGAGGCTCTTACATTATGTCATATAACATATAACAGTTTTCCTATCTGGCGCTAATTTCTGATAGAGTGAAATTTGCCTTTTTCCCTTGGCTGATATTTGGATTTCTGCAGTTCGCGGATACATGAAGTTTATGAAAACTGCTTTTCGTTTTTTTTTTGTTTTTTTTGTTTTTTTGTTTTTTTGCTTGTTTATATATGTATATTTAAAGTGGAATTGGGGTATAATAAAACAGTGTTGGGTATATAACAATGCGATTTATATGTACATGTCAATTTGATTTGACTTCAGACTGCATATTTCGGGAGAGTGTTAAGAGGGTTCAGGCTGAATCATTTTTTTTTTCTTTCTACAGGAGAACTGTAATTTAATAGTGTTTCTGACTCGACCCAGTTTGAAATGGGCACCCAACTAAGAGACAGAGAAACTTAGACTGAAAAGAATGGAAGATGGTTGTGCTCAGCCCTATTCCTTCTCTTTGCCAGACACAAGAAGTGTTGAGCAAGCAATGTCAAGAAAATCCTTTTCCTTCATGTCATTCGAAACCTCTGATTACTAAAAAAAACTGATAAAATTATAACAATAAGAAGAAAACATTCTCTTTATACCATAGTTGTTTTGGAATTTTTCGTGATGCATATTTCAAATAAAGGGAGCAAACGTGATATTTTCCCTCTTAACTCTGTTTGTTCAACACCTCTTTTGTCTCACAAAGGCAAGTAATAGGGCTGAGCACAAGAACTCCCGTCAAAACCAAACAGGCAGCCGCCTTGTATACTTTTCAAGAAGTTGTACGTATCTCCGTTGCGTGCGTGAGGCAAATAATATACGCAGATTGTAAAACATTTAGAGGCTGTTCTACGCCAGAATAAGCAATTTATATAAGCCATCTTTTATTATTGCTATTTACTCGCTGTCTTTATGAGAATATTCAACTTTTTATTACTTTTTCATTTTTGTTTTTATTTTTATTGACTACTTTGCTTACCTCCATATACAGGTGTGCTTTATGGTACCTTCCCAGCAATGTACCGTCCGGCCCGTAGGCTACGTCTGTGTTATACTGGTAGTGCCCATCAGGTGGACAACTAGGGTTACTGGCCGAAGAGCAAGGCTGTACATCCCCCATGTTAGCCACTATATAGATGGAATTGTTCTTGGCCATGCAGCTAAGGGTTTGCTGGACCTCCGTGTGGGGATAACGCGTGGGGTCCATGCAGGGAGACCATTCTACGGTCCTGGGGTCAGGAATGTATTCCAGGTAGGGGAAGATTGAGGCACGAGTGCTGAAGGCAGGTCCGTACAGCCCATCCTCTGGAAACACCAGGATGTCGGCACCCTGCGTGAAATATCAAGTTAAGGGGTTAAATAACTATAGAGAAATAGAAAAAGAGAGAGAAAAAGAAAGAAAGAAAATACAGAAAAAGAGATATAAAGGAGAGACAGGACGGGAAAGAGAGGAGAGAGAAAGAATGACAGAAAGACAAAAAAAAAAGAGAATAAAGGGAAAAGAGTGAAAAGAGAAAGAGAGGGCGAGAAAGAAAATGGGAGAGTGAGAGAGAGGGGGGGGGGGAGGGGAAAGAGAGACAGGGAGAGTGAGAGAAAGAAGCCGCAAAGCCAATTTCGACCGCAAAATTAAGTGATGCTGGTACAGTCAAAACAATAATAATAATAATAATATGTCACTAGAATTAAACCAATATCCCGGAATTCCATTGACCTGTGTCCTTGGTCTTGCCTCGGTCGTATATCTGTCTCACTTCTTGGTTTGATCCTGTTACCGTGGGTAAGGAATTTATGACTAAAACTCTTCACTGTGAGCGTCTTGAACCGAGATGCCCTCGAAATAATTATAGCAGTGAGTAGTGTTAATGATTTAATGACTTAGGAAAACGCCTGGTGTACTTCCGCGTTGGGGTTTTCAGTAAATCTTGTGGTCTGCTATTGGATTAACTAAAAATCATGTACGACACAGACTAAAAATATAGATCTAAAGGGAAAAAAGGCAACAGAAGAACAAAACAAGTACAACATCAACGGCAATACCCGTTCAGCCTTATGTAAATAGCCTCAGCTTATCAAAATCGATATTTCAAGTCCCCGTCGGTCAGTCTATCCCTGCATGATATATTAATATTTTACGTCTATCAGAAAACCAAGGCAACAACAACATATACCTGTTCTTTAGCAGCTCTGGCCTGTTTCATGTAAACATCCAGGTTCCTTTTCATGTGTCTGAGAGCGGCTGCACGGGATTTGGCAGGCTCTTCTTCAAGAATCACGGCATGCTCGTACACTGCGGCCGTGAACTTGGTCCTGGAATATGTCACTTCCGCCCCCACTGAATCCTGCAGGTCACCCATGACCAGGAGGATCAGAACAGCACTGGTGAGGATCTTCATCTTAGTGTCAAGACTGGGGTATAAGAAGAATATAGGATAAGATAATTGTTTATTTATGTTGGGGTTTAACGGCACATCAGCACGATCACTGCTATATTGTGGCAAACACGGCAAGATGCGCTTACACGCCAAAAAGATGGATCAAGTAGGAAAGAGACCGGAACAGAAGACAAGAGCAAGGAGAGAGAAGAGATGTCGTCCCTGCAACGTTGAGAATGACATTCCATGGGAGACAACCCACCAATGGCGGGCTTTCACCGCCTGCAGATGGGAGCAGAGAACCTACTTAGATAACCCGGGTCCCCGGAAACGATAAGATGAGATAAGGAGATAAGATATAATCCGATGTGATAAGACAATATAAGATAAAATAATTTTTAAAAAAGAACAATAAGATAGGATAGGATAGAATAGAGTAAGATAGGACAGGATAAGATGTTAATGTTTAATGAAAACAGTGTGTCAAAGGAGATAAGAATTTCTTCTTATATCTTATTTTTTCTTATCGTATCTTATAAGAAAAAATAAGATATAAGAAGAAATTCTTATCTCTTTTGACACACTGTTTTCATTAAACATTAACATGAATAATAAAACAGAATGGTATCACCTATTCACTGTCGAGAGACAGACAAACATCATAATCAAAACGTCCCATAGTAGACATAATTAGCACAATCTGAACATTAAATTATACATGACAACGGCATAATGTATAAGATACTACCAGTTCCAGATATGCTCATTTCACCAGTTTCAAAGCATGACCGCTGTTTCTTGGTACGAAACGAGTCATGACAGGAGGAAGGCAGAAATAAAAAGGACAACGTATAAAGACAGACAGACAGGTAGACAGACAGACAGATAGACAGATAATGTGTCTGTTTGTAGATTGCTGTTAATTTATTGTTCAGTATCACGTAATATATCGCAGTCTAAAGTAGGACATAATAATAGACAATTTCAAATGAACAGCAGAGGTTTCACCTATTATCACCACTAAAAGCTGCATCAACTCCCTATCTGCCAAACTTGAAACCACAGGTATTAAACAACAACAACAACAACAACAACAACAACAACAACAACAACAACAACAACAACAATAACAACAAACAAACAAACAAAACTGAGTTTTGAGCTTTGGAACTTGATTGAAATGGTACCAAAAAATTATTACAGTAAGTATAATAAAAATTTCTGAGTCTACAAATACTACCCGAATCCTCTGGGCATAATAAGAACTGATCGTGAGCGTTACAGAAATTCATTTCTGCCATGATCAAGCTGAGGCAACGTTCTTTGAGTCCGCCTTGTTTTAATGCTGTGAGTAATATTTTTTTTTTCTGCTTATAATTTGTATATGTCTTACATATTGTATCTCATCAACTGTGAATGGAACTTCCTTTTGAGGGCAAACAAAGTTTATCTTACCTTAGCTTATCTTAACTTTCTACATGAGAGGTATAAAAACATATATAAATAATAAGGAAAAAGGACCAGACAGGAGATGTAAAAGAATGAACATCAAAGCATTGCCAGCAGGATTACGTTCTAATACGTCTTTCAACCTCCTATGGGTGGTTATCTTGCCAGCACGATTAGCACAGCACACGTATCGACTGATATGAGTATTAGTGCTATTTCATCATTCGACCCCCAATCATTAGCTGTTTCAAAAGCTTTGTGGATCGTTTCAGTAGCACTATTGTCATCTATTCTGAGAGCAACAATCAATAACAACAGCAGCGATAACAACATCGATGCATAACAACAACAGTAATGATAAATAATGGAGAGCATTTATAGGTATATAGTCAGTGCAGGCTCTAAGCGCTTTTCTGTCTATTATCCCGAGAATGGGAACACTGTGTACATTCTCAACTTTCTGGAAAGCATACCAGGCAGCTGCACTCAAACCGTAACAGAAAATGTATACATTTGTCTATCCCATTGTCTAAAGGGCGAGTCCCGTTGGCAGTTGAACTTACAAGGACGTGTATCTGATTCAAGTTCAACGGCGTAACCGTTAGAGCTAACGATACCATGTGCCACACTGCATGTAAATTGCCCTTAAGCCAACTCTCAGACACACACGAAGATCAATATTACAAGCTTTTACTTCATGTGTTATGACATGTGCACAATCCAGCACATGTAAAAATGAATACTACGCTTATCAGTGACCTATAAAAGCTGTTTACACTTAAGTCGGAGAACTAGATGTCATGGCGTGTTGTGTATAGGCCTATTGTTTTCATATTTATTTTGATGATGGAGACTTTTTATCTTAGTCTTTCAAAGGAGTGTACAGAACCGAGTTTTTTTCAACAACAACATACATGTCTGTGAGCTAAATCTTGCTTATGTACGAGCCATAAACGACAGTTAGCCTCAACTTATATGTAGTATTTTTACATTACCGGTAAGTCTGATGATTCAAATTTTTATTTTACCAATCTAAAGGACGATAGAGATATTAATAGTCCAAAACCCTAAAAATGAGGACATACAAGAACTACCATGATAACCACATAAAAAAAACAACAACATACGCCAACAGCAACCTTAGCTCAACAAACTCAGCAGCAGCAGCAGCAGCAGCAGCAACAACAGCAGAAACACTTACCAATAAGGATTTCCTTCTGGAAGACCAGGCTATGTCAGACAGACACCCACTGGTGACCTGTTTGGGTCCAGAAATTGACATTACAATGATCGTGCCTTACGGTTTCTGACACACTGTTTGGCCGGTTCAAGGATGGGTTAAGATGACAAACCTGTGACACAGATGTTGTTGACGTATAGTAATAACCAACCAGTGTCGGTGAATTCGCATCCGGAGTAAATGTGATAACTGTGTCAGCTGACTCCGTCACCCCTATTTATAGTCATAGCCAAGAGATTTTGTGCATTTTTTGGCGATAAAGTCCTCGTCCTACTTTTGTTCATACACATAACTTCATCCCCCGGAGGGGGGGGGGGGGGGGAGGGGGGGGGGGTTGCAAATGGAACTGTAGTCAGGTCAGAGTGACTCATCGGCTCTCTAGTTATTTCGTGTGTGTGTTTTCTTTTTTTCTCTTCCTTCTCTCTCTCTCTCTCTCTCGTTCTCTCTGAATTTTATAAAAACTGACGCCTAGCCTTCTCAGAAGACATGATCAAAAATTTATTTTAAAAAGTCTGCATTAATTACTGTATAATAAAAGGTTGCATTGTAGATTAAGATCATTGATGGAAGGTCGGGCTTTGTTAGGATTAATGTCTTTATAGACTCCGTATGTTCCAAGACAGTTGTTTAGCTTGTCACATCACTAAAATAAAACAGCTGCCCTAATGTCTTAGATTTGGGATGAGGCGAGTTCAGTGTCCCAGCTATTGAGATCTGGGTTGGGTTCAGTCATATGATTTCTTATCATGTCACGGAAACAATCGGCACAGAGGCCAGTTCCAAAGGTGGTGTTCTGTATTTTAACAGGCTGCGGGGAAAGAGAGAGAGAGAGAGAGAGAGAGAGAGAGAGAGAGAGAGAGAGAGAGAGAGAGAGAGAGGAGATAAGATATAGAGAAAAAGAGAGAGAGAGAGCTCGCGCAAACAGAGAGAAACACTCACAGACAGACACATAGAGAAGAGAGGAGTCTACAGAGGGACGGAGGGAAGAAAAAGACACACAAACAAGAGGACGGAAAAAATCAAGGGACCAAACACATACAGTATCACTGACCCGATAAAATTAACGTAGGGATCATAGTACGAGTCTTGTGTTTTAGTACTTATAAATACAATCGATTTTCGAAAAGTTCAAAGGCAACACAATTCTTTCACGATGATAAATTATCAGAGGGAAGAATGCGGATTGCAACGGACACATAAAATATTGTGACCCCTATATCCACTTCATCCTCTCCTCTCACACAGCCTTCGGTGTGAACGGGCATTTAAAAGAAAAAAAAAGAAGCAGGATAAGAAGAAGTATGAGAGAGAAGAAAGGATGAATTTTAAGAAAGAATGATTATGGGAAAAACAATCTCAAAAAAAGATAAGAATACTAATAATAACGACAAAAGTATAGTAGTGGTATACAATAATAACAGTATTTTAACAATGATAACAATGAGAAGAAGCAGAAGAAAATGGAGGGGGAGAATATACTAAGAAAGTAAGAAAAAAATAAAAAAAAAGAAGGAAAAATAGAAAGAAAGAATGAAGGAAAGAATCAAACTATACTTAAAGAAGCAAAAGAGAGACAGAGAGAAAAAAAAACAGGATGGGAGTAAGTAGAAATAGAGAGAAAGAGAGAAAGAAAAGAAGAAGAAAAAAACGCAAGAACGGAAAGAAAAAAAAAAGCGACCAGGAAGCAAGAAAAACAGATAGAAAGAACAACTTTGTAGGCAGTCTCGAGGTCCACGTCATACCTGTGTGCATAAGCTTAGATCTATGATTGGACCTCCTCATGCACTTCGTGGAATTCGTTATCTGGACATTAAAATGTTCTTGAATTAAACTTAGATTTATCAGAGAACAAATAAGCTTATTTTAGACATAGTAATAACAGATATTAATCTGTGTCCATGATAATCATAGCCTATCATGGTAGAAAACCACTCATCTTTCGGAATGTTTCGATTGATTATGAAGCAGATGCGTAGAATTATACCGGATTATACAGGCATTTAATTTTGATATACAGGTTGGAGATCTCATTATATAACATGTTGATGTGCATACACATGATTTCCCCTGACTACTTTGTTAAATTTCTTGGTGTATCAATTTATATACCATTTGTCAGGTTCACTTACAAAGTTTTCCAGATTGCAATATAAACAGTTTTAACACTCTATGAAGAATCAATAAAAAGTGTTACATGTATTTACAACACAGCAATTCAGTCTTTCAGTTACTACTACTACTCTTGCCACTGTTGCTACTACTACTGCCACTACTACCACTGTTACTACTTAATGCTGCTACTACCATCACTACTACTACTTCTATTGCTACTGTTACCACCACCACTATAACTACTATTTCTCCTGTTACTACAATTGCTGCTATCCCTACCACAACTATAACTACTACCACTACCACTACTATAACTATATCACTACCACTACTATAACTACTACTACTACCAATATCACAACTACTATTACGACTACTTTCATTAGTACTATTACTATTATTTTTACTACTACTGGTAATCTCTTACCACTACTGCTAGTGTTGCCATTACTATTACTACTGCTGCTACTGCTGTTGCTCCTGTTACTACTATTACTAATAGTACTACTACTCCTATCACTACTACTACTATTGTTACTATTCTACTACTACTATTACTACTACAGTATACTGCTACTATTACTGCTACTTCTACTACTATTACTACTACTCTTGTTCCTACTGCTACTATTTCTATTACTACTACTACTACTACTACTACTACTAACTATTACTATTGCTACTTCTACTACTGCTATTACTATTCTACTATTACTACTATATGGACTACTACATGTTCTACTACTGCTACTACGACTACTACCACCACTACTAGTACTGCTACTACTACTACCGCTGCTGCTACGACTATTTGTTGCTATTATTGCTGTTGTCGCTGCTACGATTACGGTAAGAGTTGAAATTCTGTTGAGGGGGGGGGGGGGCGGACCCTGAAGGTGATTTTTTTATAGTTTTGTTGTGAACATAGTGTTGAGCCAAATCCTGGTTGACAA
>JBCEWB010166245.1:0-10326 GCA_039654565.1 Peronia peronii | reverse complement strand
CAAGAAGAGGTCAAAGAATAAAAATATCGCTAAAACTCAAAATCAACAATTTTGACCCCTAGCATCGATTTTCACTGCCGACCTTGGCCTTAATATATGTTATCTTTAATTTGTCTTTTTTTTTAAATAACATAGTTCTACAGTAGTAATTTCTTCAGCATAGAGGACCCCTGACACAGGAATTTGAAAACAAACTTGACACTATTTTCATTGCAGAAAAGAAAGTGTATAATAAAACTATCAGGAACACTTAAGAATTCCAAAAATACATTTCCAGATCCAGAGGACAATGGTTAATTAAAACAACTAACTAGTATGATTTTGTACTGTATGGGGAAAAGCGCTATAGAAATGCTCTCTATTATTTTGTACAAAATTATGACAGGAGAAAGTGAGTTCGCATACCTCTCCCAGGATGTAGATTTCTATGCCTCTGTTCCTCATCGCTCGCGAAATTTCTCCAAGTTTTGGGTCCATGGTGAAAAACAGTCTGTGGAAGACAGTAATAATAGTAATGATAATAATAATAGTATTTATATAGCGCTCCTCTCCATACAGTGCACAAACTCCATGCGCATCAGAAAAAAAGGAAAAAAAAATTTGTTAATAAAAAAAAGAGAGGGCGTTTAGTCAATCATCAACACTATTCAATTCACTCTCATCTCAGAAAAAGGGCATACAGGATAAATGTGGAACAGCCCCATGGCTCAAAGGATGAAATGAGAGAATGTTCACAGGAAAGAATCAGGAGAAAGACAACATAAAATCTGATAAAGAAGTACAGGGTTTTTTTTTTTTAGCCTCAATCCATCAACTGCCAGCAGACTCCTTGAGGTAAGAAATCTGACATCTAGCCTTCTCAGTTAGGGTGAAAAATTGAAAAAAAACAGCAGCAACTATATTCCATGGAGTTCAAAACGGATGTAGTGGCTTACCTGAAGTTTGGGTGTTAGTGGCTTACCTGAAGTTTGGGTGTGGTATCACTGTGGGTATCTCTCCATCTACTGCTCCCCTCTCGCTGATGCTGAGGACACCTCTGGGCTCTAACAAAGCATTGAGTCGGTCCAGCACCGCGGCACTGAGACACAGGGGGAAAGATATGGGTCAAAATCTATGTCAAATAACTGGAGACAAAACATTATTTATTAAAATGAACAGATCGTCGCCCCAGAATTAAATTGTCCTACAAAATTGAAACTACAACAGTTTCGAGTCGTAATTAGGACAATATAATTCTAGGGTGACAAGATATCAATGTTTCGACTAACGATCAGTAGCAAGGGAAATGCTTCATGTTGCTGCAGATAAGTCAGTGTAGAAAAGAACATTTATCTTGCGCCCAGGGCAAATGAGTCGGACGTCATGCCTGGTGATTTCGAGTTACAGCCGTTTTTGACTGATTTTTTTTACTATTTTCTGACTATCATACCAAAGTCTTTCTTTTTTCAGATTGAAAAAGGTTCTATTGTCGTTTGGTGAAAAGAAAAAGATTATACTATCTTACTCAGAAAGCAGTTAAAAACGATCAAAAACGGTGGTAGATCTTCATCGCCCGGTAGACTTCAGATCATTTGTCCTGGTTGCAAGACATTTAGACAAATATCGCTCACAGATCCACCCATGGAATTATTACACAGCTCACACTGATATCATCAATATAAACTGCCGGAATGTTGGAATTTATATGATGACATTACTATTTACATTCAAGAAACGACGCTTAACACTTCAAGGTGATGTATCACTATCATATTATTTGCTGCACCACTGTACAATATGATGAGCAAACTTCGACCTGTCAGCTTCTTGATATATATATTTTTAGACAGGATGGTACAGCAGACAGGATCCATAGTACAATATGGATAAAAGACCCTGGATAACATTAGTTATGGAACTACAGAACAATTAAATGTGATGAGTGTGAAAAGAATGACTAATATAAATATCCCACCTGCAGAAGTTGACATTGTCAATCAATAGCCAGTGTCCACACTTCAAGGCTTTGACCAGTACACTGTCCACCCACTCAAAGGCCCCACCTCCTGTGCCCGGCTTTATGCTGGAGATTGTAGTGGACAGTCTGGTCAGCTGGTCACTGACCATAGATAGCTTGGCTGGGGGATACATGAAACAGTTGCTGTACAAATTAACACTAGATTTGCAGATGGATGGATGGATGGATGGATGGATGGATGGATGAATGGATGGGTGGATGGATGGATGGATGGGTGGGTGGGTGGGTGGATGGATGGAAAGATAGATGACTGGGTGGGCAGGTCGATTGATAAGTGGATGGTGGTTGGGAGGGAGGGAGAGAGATAGGCACACAGATAGACACACAGATAAACATATCAAAATTTGATGATATAGTTTTAGCATCTGTGGACTGCCTGTCAATCTCTGCACTCCCTTATCCTTCAGCTGACACTCAAGGAGAAATATCAAACACAAATATTTACATTGTGGGAAACTATGAATATCATATCAACAATATACTAACAATGCTCTGTATGAAAATGATGAAATGTCATATAAATGTCAGAACATCAAAAGAGCCTATTGTGGCATATGGAAACTGCCTGTTCACTTTGGCACTAACCTACTTCATGTGGGAACATGTACACTGTGGGATGCTATGAATCCTAATACTATATTGACAAAAATATATGATACATGTATGGTGATAGTAATGATT
Source organism: Peronia peronii (assembly GCA_039654565.1). Classification (NCBI taxonomy): domain Eukaryota; kingdom Metazoa; phylum Mollusca; class Gastropoda; order Systellommatophora; family Onchidiidae; genus Peronia; species Peronia peronii. The sequence goes on along the minus strand of JBCEWB010166245.1, from coordinate 7,628 downwards.
GTTTGCTTGTTTGTGTTGGGTTAAACGGCACATCAGCACGATCACGGCTATATTGTGCCAAACACAGTAAGAGACATTTATACGTCAAAAAGGCTGATCAAGTAAGAGAGAGCGGGACAGAAGACAGGATCAAGAAGAGAGAGAAGAGATGTCACCCCTGGAATGTCGAGGATGGCATTCCATGGGAGACATCCCACCGATGGCAGGCTTTCACTGCCTGCAGGTGGGAGCAAGAACTTATATACCCTAGGCCTCCGTGGGGGGAGAAGATAGTGATGAAATGTCATCCAAATGAGAATACTGAATGACACATTTCTCTTCTGGAGGTGCCTGTCATCTCTACAGTAACTACTCTTCCCCCTCCCCACAGCTTTTGAGATACTCACCTCCTGTCTCAGGCTGTGCCAGTTTCTGTGCATGGATGAGCAAACTCTGCAGCTGTTGTAGGTGTTGAGTCAGCAAAGCCAGCGTCTCCTGACTGCCCAGTCCTTCCACTGGGGACACATACATATATACAGAGATACACTTGACCAATGGTCAGTTAGCAGTGTCAATGGGTCAGATAAGGACCAACACAGCTTTGCAAGTACCAATTTTTCGTTAGATTCATAAATCAAACACAAATTCACGTTCCATCATAATTTCACACAAGGGCTGAAAATTTTACCAATAAATTAACTGAAACCAGAGTTAAGTACTGACTAAAGATTTTCAACTTCTGGTATAATTGTTGAAAATGAAAACAACTAAAGAAATTTTACTTAAACAATACAGGAAAGAGGTTTCCTAGCATAGCATACAGAAATGCACTTGCAGTAACCCTCTCTTATTTTATTCCAAGGCAACAGTAGTTGTGTAAAATGCCTAGCAAACTAAAGTTACATCAATTACTCACTGGATGTGGGAAGCTGTTTGTATTCGTTCCACTCTCTCTCCAGACCTTGAACTTTGACCTTATCTCTGGGGTCCTCCGCCACCAGGCAGTGTTTCTGAATATTCCTGATCTCCACCTGCAGCGAGGACGTGACCTCCTCTAGATGGCGCCATGCATCCGACTGTCACAGACAGAGAAACAATAAAACTTTGTCTTAGATGAATGAAAAAATGCTTTAAGCCAAAGTAGTACTATCTGCTAAAGTAATCTGTGAATGAGAGTTACTATAGAAGGGTCTGAAGTGTATGATCAGAGTAGTTTCGCTTTGAACAGTTTTGACAACAAAACTTAGACTTCGAGAGATAAGCATGAGATAGCTTTTCCATGACAATGTTATGTATTCAGTAGCTTTTCCAGTAGATGCCTAGATGTGAATGAAAAAAATGTTTCTAATGAAAAACACCTCAACATTCATCAAAGCTATTAATTCAATAAGCCCAATCTCTCTGTATCATGTTTTTGAGGTGTATATGGAAGAAAGCCAGACGTTCAAATTTTGCTATTTTCAAGCTTTGGTGATTTTCTGCTGAATCAAACCCTCAAATTATACGGCCTTGGCAAAATCCATTAGGCTTGTCTCACTGCCTGTAGTATGACTGGCTAGTGACATACAAAGTTCACTGGCTACAGATGTGAATGAGAGGGATGTAAACCTCGCTTTTTTTTTTTTTTTTCTCAAACCCGTTCTTTCAGGGAAGGTCATGCTTGTTCCAAAGCATGTATTGCCCATTTAAAAAGTCTCAAACTACACCTCCATATTCTACATCAACAATCCAATGTCTTGTTCTTTTTATTTCTATTCTGCAGATTGGAAGTGCAAGAACAGTCAACATGATGTTCATTCACCGAGTCCCTAAATCTTAAGGGACATACACTTTCACTGCATCAAGACCCTGTACTGGCCACGGGACATCATCTGAGCACCTGCTGCTAACGCCTGTGGCCATAATGAAGGTGGGCTACACACTCCTCGACAAAGGGTTCAGTGGCTCAGTGGAAAGCGCCGCACATACAAACTCCTCCAACTACATCCCACCCAGCACAGCTGAGGGTGTTTTCCTCTTCGTCGTCGCTCTGGTGGGTGGGATGGGGAACATCTTCGCCATGCTCATGACCATCATCTGTCCGACGTTTCGACATATGTCATCCGCATTCCTCTTCCACCACTGTCTCCTCGACGCCATCAAATCCGGATTCTGTATTCCTTTTGGATACAGTCTGTTACTGGATAAGAGCATTCCTCACTGTGATATTCTTGGGGCCGGATACATCCTTCTCATGACTGTCTCCGCCTACAATCTCCTGGCCCTGCTGGTTAACGAGGAGTATCAATGCTCCTTTTCTTCCCGCAGGAATTACCATAAGAACGGGGACGGCTGCTGTATTGCTTTCGGAGTTGTAATAATCTGGTTCACAACAGTGTTGCTACATCTGGGTGTGGCTTTCCTGCCGGGAAGTTCAGAGTTCAGCAAAGATGTAGGGAACTGTGTTTATCGCTATGGAGTCACCAAAAACTATGTCATCCATGCTCTATGGGTGATTCTGGTAAGTGGCGCCATCGTGGTGGCCGCTATCAGTTTTGTTCACTTTTTCAGAAAACTGCGGTCCAGTGCCAAAAGTCGTAAATGGACATTCCTGCACAAGTCATTATCCTCTCTCTCTCCACACAACGCCATGTTTCACAACCAAGCGGAGGAGGTACATTACGAGTTTGATGATTTATCCTCACAGAAAGCTCTCCAGCAATCCAGGCGATACTTGAGGAGGATTATAATCATGATGATGATGGTCATCTCCTTTGTGCTATGCTGGTATCCACTCTTCATACTCACCCTCTTTGATGTCCACTACCGCCAACCTCCGCATATGTACCGCATCCTCATGATTGTAGCCTGGGCCCAGCCTCTCACCACACCCATCTTCTGTGGTGCCATCTACTACGACACAGCCAAAGGGGAGCGAGTCACCAGAGACGTTTACACAAACGCAATACCCATGACCACCTCAAGGTCAGGGGAAGCAATCCGCCAGGAGATCAACCACATGCATCGAGCCAGCGGGAGGATCAGCTTCCACAATGAAAACTTTGAGTTCACGCCCAACCACATCAGCAGTCCGCCAGTCCAACATCGGCAGGAGAGTGAGTCCGACAGTTGTCACTGTGACACCCTCACCTCCCACTGTGAGACCATCATCAACTACAACACAGAGGAGGGTGGGTGCCAGACTCTGATTATGTGAACGCCAGCCCATGGCACAGCAGACCACAAGCAACACATACCACAGAAGGGCCAGGCAGCAACTGTGGCATACGGCACATATGGTGCCCTTCTACATACCTATATACCTAAGACAGACTGGGACCAAACCATGGCTTTCCAAACACAAACTGATTGATACAAATTTGATAAATGCATGTTAGCTAGTAGAATAAAACCAAGCAGGATATAGCAAGTAAATCAGCCATTGTTGATGTGCTCAATCCATTATATAACAAAACTGAACACGTTTGCTCTTTACAGCTGTTTCATCGTTCACTTATAGTAATTTGACTCCGGGCCGACGGAACTGTCAAGAAACCATCTCAACATGTTAAGATGAATTCAGTGCAACATTCAAGTTGTCAAAACCACTGTCTATTCTGTGCTAATGTACTAAGTACCTTCTCTATCATGTATCAAAACAATCAGATCACAGTGGACATCAAACAATTGGTCTTTAACTTCTGTTACCCGAAATTAATTTTCTGGTTTTGCCAGAATTATTCCATTCATAAATTTGTTAAATTGGGGTATATAAAAATATAGCAGATTAAAAAAAAAAAAAAAAAAAGAATCTTCCACTTTTTCAAGCAATTTCTGCTAGTTTCATTTCTTTTCCCACTGTAGCTTTTCAGTTTTGATGTGATTCCATCTACAGCGATGTAGCATGAAGTTTTTTTTATCTAACTGCTTGTCAACTCAAATGACACCCGAGTCGTCACTTCAGTTGCCACGCCCTGACCTAGTGAAGACTACATCATCACTTCGGGTAATAGGAGTTAACAACTCCATATGCCTCTATGAGTAACTGTAGAGCTCTGACACTGGTTGAAACGTTAAGACAAATAGACATTACTGAAAAACAACTAAAAGAAACTGATGGACCAGAACAGCTGATCATTCTTCTCAAAACTCAGATCTCAAGGTTTTCGTTCTCTGATCTCATGTGTATTTTCCTACTGCTACCTCTGTCACAAAAATCTACACATATATAGGAGATGTGACACGATGAAATCAGGCTCTCATCAAATTTTGAGCACATGGAGTTACTGGTGTCAGTATGAAGATTCTTCATTTCCCTTTCAGTGTATGAAAAAAAGCAGAAATCAAGATATTGGCAATTAAAAAACAATGTGGTAGATCTGTTGCTGCAGCTGAATTTAGTGAGAAAATGGCTGATCATTTTTGTTAATCCTTACTAATCCTTACTAGGTCATGCCTTAGATTACAATTTTTTGGCTTTTACTCAATCTTTTTCAGCAAATACGACTCTGACATGCATTTTTCGATTGATATAGAAGGGTTCTTTGAAGAAAAAAATTGCGCCAAAAATTTCATCCACTGTTGAAAAACGCATGATATCTCCAGATGCCTCAGTTTGACGAGTGCTTGATTTCATTGTGTTGCGTCTCATATATATAGTCTCTACTTTGTGTACAGCCACGTGAAGTTCACAAAGTCACTACCTGTTGATCAAATCTTCTTTCTTTTCACAATACAGAAATCACCTATGCTGTTTCATACTGAAATATAAACATTATAACATATTTTGTAACTTTTTAAAATGTTTTCACAAATGGATCAACATTGTGTGCAGTTTTATATCTTTGTCTAAAAAAATTGATGCAAATTATGATAAAAATTGAAGTTCCTTGACATCATATTATGTCTCTTTACCATTGTTTTCCTTCTTTTTGCTGACAGCAAGACATTCAATAATCTAACGGAGTGTGGCCTACAAATGCTGTCTTCATCATATTTTATCACTAGCAAACAGAATTTTCTCCTGACTGTTTCTGACAGATAACCTATAATGTAAATATGATGTTCAAGATCTCAGTCTGAACAGACCAAATAAAGTTATAAACAAATGCATACACACTTCACCTTCTATTCTCATGCAACTGATATGGTATTTTTTCTCTTTGTGTTTGTTTTTTTTTTTTAGTTTGTGTTTCTTCCATTGGCTTTATTGCATCCTTCTACTTTACCTGCTGTACTGATGAGGCTAAAAATAAAATATCAAACATTTTGTTTCTGGTCTATGGCCTACATTCAATTTCTTCACTATGATATAAAGATGGTGAAAAGTGCAGCTCTTTCAGAGCATTATCACAATGATGATTTATCAATCATGAACCCCACTCTCTACAATGATGAGAAAAATGAGGGAATCACCACGGTGCATATCTTTCACAACATATGAAGAAGAAAAAATATGTCATCTACAGCATCTCAACAAAAGAACAAACTAAATAAACCACCCATGTAATTCTAACTGTGTTGAGTACCTACACTACTGATTTCGGACTGAATCAAAGTGGAGGGCACACTGAGTAGTTCACGGACTCTGGAGGGTTTTAGTGTGACTCTCTGTGGCATAACTGTTCTTGCATCAGACTGGAATGTCAGTCTAAATGCACTCCCACAAAAATGTAGGAAATATTTCATTCTTTTTTTTTTTTTTCATGCCAAATCTTGCAGTGAGCCATAGAATTTGAAATTTTTCTACTCACAAAACAAAAGACAATTTTATGGCAAGCAAAGAAGTTGGTGACTGCCATACAGTCGATTTTCCTGCTAGCATAAGAAGCTTTGAAATCCCTGCTACAGCGACACTGACCTGTTCAAAACCTCCCAGCAGCTCGATGGTGTCCATGGAACTGTTCATGGGCAGCACACACAGTGGTTGGCCGGTCAGTTGGGCCAGAAGCTTGACCAGGCTGGTCTTACCACTGGACCGAGGGCCAATCTATGGATACAGACATAGTTATGGTCAGTGAAAGGGAGAGTCTAGAATCAAGGATGTCCTTTTGTCCTCATTAAATAATACACATATTTCAAGCTCTATTTTTCTGCCACAATGTACCTGCAAAATAGTATATAAAACTGAAGCATTTTATATGCTGGAGAAAAAAAAAGAAATTGAAAGGTTGGGGACCAGTTAGAAAATTTACAATTGGCAAACACTTGTTTTCCTGCTGAATAAGGAAGCTTGTCGTCCATGCAAAATGTAGTTGCCTCAAACACAATAAATTGAGAGACCTTTAGTGGCAATCATAACAGTTTAGTATGGCATCTATGCACACAAAAGACATGTTTTATGTCAGTAGAAACATGCTACTGACTGTATCTAACAGAATGTAAGCTTTTGCTGAAGTGAGCCAGAATCAAAGGACCTATGCTTTACACCATGACTCCTGTTTCTCATAGCAAAGCACAGAATGTGAGAGAAAGGGGGAAAATATATTCTATCCTTTGTTGGATTTAGTCTATTTAATACTACTACAGATAGTAGAGATTGTCTCGGACAGCAAAAGAAACAAGTGGTTCGGACTGATCTGCATTGTACACTCTCCAGTAATGAGCTGTTGAAATAAGTCAACTGCTATTCCAGGAACAATTACCATCCAAACAAGACTGTATTTGTAACACTATTCTAACACATTTCTCAGAACTGTTGCAGCAAAACTGATTCTGTGAACACATTGTTGTTCTACACTCACATGATCTGTCTTGTATCCAGGGCAAATGAGTTGGAAGTCACACTGGGCAATTTCAAGCTACGGCCATTTTTAACTATTTTCCGATTCAAGATGCCAATTTTCTTTTTTTTTACAAAACGAAAATTTAACCTTTTTTAACCTGACAAAAAAATCAGTTTGGTATCTAAGTCGGAAAATAGTTAAAGATGGCCACAGCTCAAAATCACCAGGTGCAACTTCCAACTCATCTGCCCTGGGCGCAAAACATATGAGCTCACCAGTATGGCCAGCCAAGCCATCTCCACACATTTCATCAGAGATTCCAGCGGTTCCAGGCTGTGGTGTAAAGTCAGGCTTTTCTCTCCTGTGTGGCCGGCAGTGACTTGACCACTGCGGGACAGGAAGGAGTGACCAGCCTGGACATAGGCTTGACCAATGCATAACTTTCTGGAGGAGCGATACAGAGGATACTGCTGGCCCAGAGTGGAGGTGTACAGCTGCTCAACCTAAGGGGCATCAGAGACAGATATGATAGTAGTAACAATAAATAATGAAAGACAGGACAGTGGAACTCTGATATGACAAACTGGATGTTGCGAAATTTCCGTAATAAAGAAAAGAATATGCATTCTTACTTCTAATAAAATCTCGGAATTTGCAAAATGCCAATCCTCCCCATCTCACTTATAAAGAAATAATTTTCCCAAAAAGTGACAAGTTAAAACCATGTGGCGGCATGCCGACGATGGTTAAACTGTGCGCGCGACCAGCTTTTCATTTGTTCAACCACTCCTAACAATGCCCACTGGCTCCGATTATACACTGATGGTTTAAAAGCGAGACAACATTTGCGTGATACTTCTGCAATAGGCTCTCTCTCTCTTCATGTGCCAGGTCTGTTGCAGACATCGGCGATCATGGCCTTCCATTCCTCTCTGTTGTCAGTTC
>JBCEWB010166234.1:0-10326 GCA_039654565.1 Peronia peronii | reverse complement strand
TTTTACCCCTGAAATAGTTTTAACTCTGAAAACAGTTAAAGGAAGCCATCACATAGTCTGTGAGGATATAAGCGAGTTAAGCGAAAAAAAAACCCCAAACTAGCACGATGTAGAATCTGGCCTATCCCGTCCCGGTATGAGACCCAACATCGTAACACCAGAGCAGCGCTCTATTATAGCATAACCTACACACTTTGTAATACATGTAGATCTATCTCGTGCACTAGTACATTTATGCATATACCTGTACTATAGGTCCTGCGAGAATGCTTGACTATCGATTGATTGTCAGCAGCGCTGACCCTAATACACTGTTTATCCCCCCCCCCCTCCCTCCCCCGTCAACACATGGCTTTCTTATGCTGCACGCAAGACACAATACATTGTCTAAACCCTCTCGCCCCGTCTCCTTTGTTTTCAAACCACCGGCATATGCATTGGTGGAAACCATGTGGAGATGACAATAGCCCGATTTTTACCTTTGTGGTGGCGCTGACCAGTTCGATTTAAAGCAAACACACGGCAATGACTTCGATTTATGCAAGAGGCATTTAATAGGCGCAAAGACGAAAAAATCTATTGTTTCATTTTTATTCGATTTATCAGAAATTTGTTTTATCAGAGTTCAGTTTGGGGGACTCGACTGTATATGATGAGTAAGTCTTCAAGTAAATCAGCCCCTGACACTTCTAGGCTTAATATAAACTTCGCATCTTTCATTATTTAAAGATTTCTTTCTACATTTCTCAAACTGACCTTATTTCCGGGAGCAAGTCTTTATAATCTCTTGGATCTGCTGTTTCTGGGAAGTTTGACAGGATGGCTAATCTGAATGGATGTATAAGAAAAGAAAAACACTATGACTAAACATAATGGAACTTCATAAAGTAGATTACTATGTTAACTATATCCATAAGTTTACAATATGTTCTTGACCGCCTATGATTTCTACATTTGTATCTTTCATTATACTATATAAGAGTCCCTTAACAAATAAGTAAAATTGCTAGTAACAGATGGAACACCCAAGTTATCAATATGAACTATGCAACTTCCCTTGAGGATCAGATGTGCTAACTAACTATCCTCTTTCACAATTAATACTATATTTGGTAGCTCATCTGTAAATTCAGACCATGTGAAGTTACAACATCTGTATGAATCTCACCTGTGAGGAGCTAAGTCAGCACTGTGAAAGGTCAGCAAAGTTTCCACAGCCCTCCAGTCACTTTTCTGGAAAGACAAACCACAACAAAAATAAATAAACAAAAAATATTTTAGACAATTAAAAAATTAAACAAATCACTATTCTGGACAGACAACATAAACTACAACAAAGAAATACATAAATAAAAAAAAATGTTAAAAAAGAGAGAGAGGAATGTACAAGGTAAAATTAAATCTGACTATAGTTAGCAAATGTAAAAAAAAAAAAAAAAAAAGTGCTGTTCAATTAAATGATACAAACAACAAATCTTGTCATAATGTCTGATCAAAATCTGTCACAATTCCATACTACTAATAACCAACATTTTTTTCTTTTTCCCAAAAATAAAGAACAAACAATGAAAATGCCAAAAAAAAATCAATCCTTCTTTGACATTTATACAATTATTCTGGTGAAAGCTTGGTAAGGTAAAGTTGAATTCATTAAGTGTAGCATTCAAAAATCATAATTACAAAGGTACAAATTACTTGGAATAAATTGTTTAACTTCCAGCAAGGCAAATTACCTGGGCGTAATCTGCTGCCAGTTCAAATATATTCTGAGAACGGAAGTTTGTGTAGAAACTGGCATTGTATCTTTCAGCTGCAACACTGATCCCACCAAGTATCACCTTGAAGAAAACAAAATCAGAATATCAGCGTGATCTTTACAAAGTTAGATAAGCAGTAAACAGTAATCAACTGACCAGTATTGTTATTCAAACCATATGTGGGTTTACACAGAAAAGAAACCTGTTGGGCCTATAGTTTTGGCTGTCAGGCATCTTTCAGAATATTAGATATACCATCAGTAGATAACAGTTAACAAATAAATTGTAAGGTGAACTACTGATTGAAGATTAAAACACAAATCAGGCCTTGTTATTTGTGCAACTATGAATTTTACAAATTATGACCAGAAGAAAACTCTTGGCTGATTTAATCTATGTCTTTAAAAAATAATATATGAAAAGAAAGATGAAAAATTACCTCATAAGTTTTCAATCTGTCTAAGTAAAGTAGAAACTTCAAGCGTGCTCTGCAAAGTTCTTTCTGTTCAAGATTCAGACTGGAAAGAAATGAAGTATGAAAAGACATTTTTGAGTGAATCTTTTAAATTCAAAGAATTGTTCCCCTAAAAAAGATAACTAACACAAATATGTAATAAAAACATGTTTCATGCATCACTCTGTCATTTCAAGGTATTAAAATGTCAATATGTCAATCACATTCAACTGTCAGCATTGGCTATGGCTGCTAGCGCCCGGAATCTTAGTTGCCCATACTGAAGTGAGACTGCTCAGCGGAGGTCATGGGGTCAAATTACCTGTCAGCTGGGGAATCCCTGTTTGGGCCGTCGATGTTCAATTTTAGCAAAGTCAATGGGTTTTTATACCCACCTGAATACCTTGAATATAAAGGTTTGCATTCCATATTGAAACATATTCAAATATTGAAACGTATCTAGTTTAATAGGGGGAAAAAAAGAATACTGATAGGTACAATAGTTACAGAGATAAGAAGTCATTTATTTCACTCTTACTAACAGTGAATTTGGATAATTCAAGGGTGTGCAAACCGGCCCTCAGCGTGCTTTTTGTTTGGCCGCCACAAGGCAATAAATCACCTGTCAATGGGACTCTGGAGGGGAATTCCCAGCCCGCCTTACTAATTTCGGAGTTGGTCCACACTGGGTGGCCTTGTCATGATATCATATTTTCGGCCCATTATTCTAAGACTGTATCTAAAGCGAACATGGTCTTATGGCCGCCAGTGTATTCTCACATTTTTCCTCTTTCGTCCAATGTAGTTTTGGTTGGTGTATTGTATTAAGTTGTGCAAAAGATTGTTGAAAAGACCGTGTAACTCTCTTGAAAATTGCAGTGCATAATTAGTTTAACAATGAATATCTCCTTACAGCCTGGTTCAAATTATCTTTTTTTCGCTTAAATGAAGCCTCCATGACTGGTTCTACATTGTGTGAAAATTGTGTTTTATTGCTAAAAATTAGAACGCGAGTTATGAATATCTATTCTTTCTTGCTGCATATTTTGTTCAGTATGGTGCCCTCGCTTGATCTACACATTATTATGTGAATGAAGGAGGACGCGCTTTCAGGAGAGAAATGATAAGACAAAAGAGACTGAAGCAAAACTGTGACAAGTATAAAGCCGAATTTGTTCTATATTATAATATCAGTATTGAAAGACACTGATGGCTGCCATTTGAAATATATTTGCGACAAATGTATTAAAAGAAGCGCCAACCTCAGGAAGCAGTTAACCACTGCCATGGTGGAAACAACAAGAGACATCAAAGAGAAGTCCAAAGACAATGAACAAATGAATGAAGCGTTTGGCGAGATATAGACACTCCGTTCACAAACACAACCACTAGCAGAAAATACAACAGCATCTATACAGACAACAGTCTGTAGCCAGTTATATGAAATTTATCGCAGATATTTCCCTAAACACGCTCTTCCTAGACATCACATTCAGAAAACCACTGCATTCCCCTCATAGAATGACATAGATTTGAACTGGGTTTTCTGGGTGAACAGGGTGGGAAACCATACATTCCAGTACTTCAAAGTCGCATGCAATAAAAAATGAAGCAGCATATTTACAGACAGCAATGAACGCAAACCTTCTACAAACCAAACCACAACTACAATCAATAGATCTAGTGCCAGCAAAAAGAAGAACAGACAAAACTTAAAAATGTTTCAAATTTTACTCAATCCTCATAAAATAAATAGATCTAGCTTCAATAATGCAATATCTGTATGCTCTTTCTATGTCAGAGCTTACTGCAAATAACACAATATTAAACCGTTTCACGGTTTCTATCAATGATACTAAGTTGTGTTCAATGTCATACTGCAAGCCTCTGCCCGCAGATCCGAGATACCGGCCTGTCTGTACTCATTACTTAGAGGGTCACAATATTTCAACGCCTGATTGTGGCGGAACCAGTTTTAATGGGAGTTTCTTTTTATTACTGTTGGAAAGTTTAAATCCTCTTCTTTCCAACCATATTTTTGACATGGACAAAATTCGCAGGCTTCATCTGTTAATTGGAGATAAAAAAAAGGTTAACATGTCATAAAACTTAACACAATTTGCCCATTTTTGGACTAGTGTTATCTTCTCTTTCACAAGAGATATATCATTAAAAATACACCACAGAGAAATTTTGATTTTCACCTCTATGTTTATACTTTGCCTTAATGTTTCATGCTCTTCTACTGCATGTGTTGTAGTGTTAAAATATCACACATTTTCACAAAGTCACAGCAGTTACATTGTGCTCCCTGATAGGGTGATGGTGAACCGTGACTTGGCCTCTTAACCCTGGCCGAGCTACCGGCATGGCTCAAACTAAAGACATGCTGGTGCACAGCCATGAATTAGCAAATGGTTTTAAATGCACGTAATAAATGATTACAACAAAAAAAACCCCACCAAATTTGCAGGTATTGTCAGGCACATATTGAAAAAACAAATTTAAAAATTTCATGTCCTTGCCGTTGTATAAGAAGCTATTGCGACAGAAAGTCAAAAACTTGCCTGTTCCCAGTGACTGCTGCTTTGGTTTGAAGGGGGAAAGTTTAATTGTATTCCTGGGTACTGTCTCGGGCACTGATTGCAGCATATTATTTTATAACAATGACTGTTAAATATTGTTGTAAACCACTATACACCATTCATTAAGATGAAGAAAGAACAAAATTTGCTGTATTTATACTGGAAATGTTCACAAGGCTTTGCGCTTTCTTGATATTGGAATACACTCAGCAAGTTCAGGGGATGTTTGCAAAGTTTGCGAAGACATAATGACCCTCATCTGAGCTTCCTCATTCTAATGCTTGTCCTCTTCTCTCCAGTTTTGACACTGATGAGTGGATGAGTTCACCTCCTTGCTCTCCATACAAAGCTAAACCAAAACCATGTTGTCTTACCCAAATGCAATGATGTTCCAGAATATGTTGTTTGGAAATTACTTTGTTAGCAAAGAACTTTCTGTACAGAGACATATATGTATGAATTACAATTTCTATTGAAGGTATTTCATCTTGTGAGATGGGCTTACTGTATGGAAGTTTAATGTTCGTTTTGAAAACTAGTTTTCACATCAGCCCTTTGATTTCATTCAATTCCTAGCTTGATAGATGTAAACAAAAATTCATATAAATTCTTTGGCAATGGCCAGGAACTTGAAAACTGCACACAAGGTAGCATATATACACCACTGCATAAAAACATTAGTACTGAGACATTTCACCTTTGCAGAGAGCTTAAACTGATCATTAAGTCCACACAATTAATGGTGAAAAAGAATGAAAAAAATCAAGTGAGATAGGTGTCTTGGCACTCTGAATAACTTTATAACTAATAATCACAGAAATTTGAAATTTGCTTCAATCTGTGCCGGAGAAACTGAACTTTCATTACAACTAAGAGGGAGAACGAGGATAAAGAAATATGAGAGAAATTAAGTGGGAAAGTCAGGGTAATTTGAGCTGTAACTGAGTCATGCTGACCTACAAAGGAGCGGTCCAGCAAGGGCAAGATCACACCAGTTGACAGGTGATTTATGACCTTTTGGCGGTAGCGGGTGGGACTAAAGCCGTGTGACTAACATGGGTATTACGATGATGAAACTGTAATGTCTTTCTGTTGATGTCCATGAAAATATTTCAATGCAAACCAAAATGCTTTAAAAACTATTTTTTGTTTCGTTTTGTTTTGTTTTTTTCCAATATGTATACATAATCAAGAAACTGAATCTGAATTCAGGCTGGCTTTGTGAAGCTGACTGCTATTTTTTTCAGTTCTTGAGAAAAGATTACTTTTTGTGTTCAATATTCAAAGAAAATACATACTCATTAAAATCTACTTGGTCTAGATAGGATTTCTTGATTTTTGCTCTTTTTTCTTCTCGCTGCTGTAAAGACTCAGGATCAAACTCATCATAAGTATCTTCATATAGGCCTTCATCTGGGTCACAGAGGATGAATCTGAAACAACGTGTACATCAACAGAATGCTAATTTCATGTCAACATAACAGTGTTTAACACAGAGTGAAATATATAGAATAAATAATCTAATACACCTAAAAATAAAAATTCACAAAATTTATAAGCTCAAACCTGATCCGTATCTTCTCTTCATTCATAATGCTAGGCACTAAATGAAATAAGAAGTGGAAATAAGGAGCTTACATCTTACAAAAAAAAATCTCAAAATATGGTGCCAGACATATCAGCTTCATTTCAAAGCCAGTTCTCAAATAACTGCATTGAGAGACTGATTCTTACAGGTCCTTCTTTTTCTTCTTCTGCTTGCTTTATTTCTTTTTTTTTTTTTTACAATGCCACTTTACATCAATGTGTAGCCCATTGGGAGTGAGTCAATCTCTATCCAGATTCTCTATTTTGCCTATTCCCTCTCCATTTTGTAAAAAAGTTTGCTTACCTGCCCTCATCTTCCCCTTTCCCAATGGCCACAAGTGCAGGTAGGTCCGTACCATTCAGTCCATACTCCAGCAGCTCTCGCATTGCATCAATGTTTCCTGGAACTCTCTCCAAACACTCATGTAAAACCCATGCCCGCTTGCTAATTTTGTTCTGCAGAGAAAGCAGATAAAATCTCAGACTTGATAACTTTAAATTAGTGAAAGCATGGCTAAGAAGTCGAGACAAAATATACAGGGACACATGCCGTTCAAGTGAGAAGCTCTAAATCTAATGAATATATGTGTTCATCAATGTTAAAGAAAACCCGGTTAAAGTTTTATGCTTTTTCCTATTTCCTTTTGTGCAACAATGTCACACAAGAGCGAAATGGGTTGGCACTTCAAAGGTGAATGGACAGCAGATATTTTATGCATATCAGTCTGTCTTTTGTTACTGATCTTTCCAGTGATGTTTGTTTACTTACAAGATAGTCTTGAATTGAAGCTCGAGACACCTCAGAGTTTCGCCACTGTCTTTGGTATACCAAATCACAATCCAGTTTATAGGCTTGAGCTAGAGCAAGGGCTTCACCATATTCCTCAGCTTCAATCTGCAAAATATCCACAAAAAGTGAGATCAGTGTTTTGTCAGCTGTCAATGGATATGTTCTCTTTCCAAATATATAATTGTTCCTCCTTTCTCTCCTCCACAGGAGAAAAATAACAACAGCAACTGACAAAAAAAAAAAGAGGGGGGGGGGGAGGGGGAGGGCCTCACAAAATGAAAACAATAATATTACCGAGAAACCCACAATAAATCAACTAATTATCTATTCTGAACAAAAGTAATCTTTGGAGAGTTCTGAAGGTCTATGTTGGTTGCTATCCTATTGTTGGTGATTGTTTAGAAACTCTGAGATATTCCAAAAGTATGTCTGCCTTGAGAAATAATGTATTTCCACTAATTATGAAAAAGACTGATATTTTCCTAGCCCTATCACATGCTATGAAAATCACATCTAAAAGTGATATGCAGGGTTGCCAACCCCACCATTATTGAACCAGGGATTTCTCTTGAAAAAAAAAAAAAAAAGGGATTTTGGACATAACACAGGGATTTTACATAATAAGAAGAATCTGATGCTAAAACTTGCAGTTTCCATTCAAAGAATTTATGCACACAGCAGTTATCTAGGCGTACACATATTTTCAAATTCACAGCATGTCTAAATAAAGTAAAATCCAGGAAATATGTACAGAAAAATTCAGTCATCATTTAAAGACCACAGAATAATCTGGTCTGGATCTATCATGTATGGTATCAATATAAAATATGATAGTGAAAGTACGACATGAAAACCAGAGTGGAATTTATGGTGAAATCCAGCACGATCGGGATCAATAATTATAGCAATCTAGGATACAGCATAACACTAACCATTATCTTTGTTCCTTCCACGTTTCTGTGACCTTCCAATGTTTCTTCAAAATGTATGGTTTTGATGGGTGAGTGGGGTTGGGTGGGAGATGAGAAATCTGTGCTAAATCTAGCTCTCGTCTCTGTGTGACATCGAACTTGCCGCACATCGTACAGTTCCGTAGACAGCCGGTCGGCTTTCGTCCTTTGAAGTTGGGAACCTACTAGCCCAGTAGACATTGGGCCAGTTACATAGGCTAAGACTCCATAAACTCCCCCCTCCCCTCTACTTTTCACCATATGGAATGAGAAAATCTAGAGTGGGGGCTGGGCTATATCAGAAGCTCAGTCAATGCTCACAGCACTAGACAGGTAGCTCTAAATCTAGACTAGATATACGGACGAGCCACTCGAAGCGACGCTGACCATCGCTGGCCATTCGAAATGGAGTAACCGGCCGTAACATTACACAAACGCCCATTGTTCTGGCTTGGGAATCGCGCCGTGTGCATAATCTTGGCAAGAGTACTGCAAAACTCCAGTTTGATTGTGATAGTGAATGTAACGGCCCGACCAAAAACATAGATCTAGGCTACATTCTGGATGTCACACTTGCGACGAAGCCAAAAAAGTTTGTAGCTTTGCTAATTCGGTGTTTCTCTTTGTTATTATTATTATTTAATTTATGACAAAGTTCAAACCCAATCCAATTTTCCGGGTGCCTGGGATTTCGCTTGAAATCCAGGAAAATCCCAGTTTTTCCGGGAGGGTTGGCAACCCTGGATATGAATGCATCTGCTTAAAAACAAAAAAAATTGAATGATATCAATTGACAGTTAGATTTTCCAAGTTTTCCAGGTGATGTACTAACCTTTCTAGCATAAAGTTCTTCTGGTGTGGTTGACTTCAACTGCACAATCCTGTACAGCTTTGTGACAAGTCTGGAAATTCAAAATGAATTACATATGATAAACAAATCTGAAGAAGTTACAGTTCAATAGAAATCAAAGAACTTCAAATACAAAGACAGAGAGTACCTAGTTACTTTGACCAATTATCACTAATCTAGGGAAAAGAGTATTTACCATCAGGAAATATTTAAATCTGTGTAAAATAATAACAAATAGTGTGTAAGCATTTTAACTCTTTCTGCACCATGTAATTTTCTCCAAATTGCTTTCCCCTAAACAAGTAATATCTGATGTATTAGGCTATTTCATAATATACAATTCTTATTTTTACATATATTTTAATTCTGTTTGGAGAGAAATAAAGCCAAATGGTTCGACTGTCTAGATCTTCTTCCCTGTCAAGCAATGTTTCTTTATCCACAGACTCACGTCCTCTTTTTCCCCTATCATTAAATTATCATGCTGCTTAGCTCTAACGTCTGTAGACGTACTGGGCTGATTATAATGCCTCTAAAAGCTTTTCTCATCACTATAATTAAATACACAAAAATTTATATCTGTAGGGCACAAAATTGTCATCAAAATTACCATCAATTAGTGTACTGGATTCGTCACTGTTCGTCATGTTAGAACTTTGTCTCTTCGAGATGGACCTTTGAGATCAACACCAAAACACTTTTGGACCATTCAGCTCATGCTTTGTTATATTAGAGTGTATTTCCTTCGTTACATCCTCAAGGGATGTCATTAAATAAAATCATGAAAGTGAAACTATACCCAATGCCAATAATGGGTACTATCCGTTAGCTGGCAATCAGACAAGAACGTGAAAAGTGGAAAATCTCTGTTTGCAGTATGAAAAGAGCTTAGAAATTATCATACCTTGGCTTCTTCTTTGGAGGTTGAAAGCGCTCACTATCAGTGAGATAAAACAATACTTGTTTGGACATGCGAGTTGTCCTGGACATTAGAGATGCATCTTCCTCATCACTGTCATCACCATCATCTTCCTCATTTTCGGCACTTGTCATTACAATGCGTTTCTTTGGAAATCTAATTTCACACTGAAACAGTAAGACAGTTGATTCTGATATCTTATATTTCATGAATAAGATATTTTATTTTCAAAGTGTCATTAATGAGTTCAAATATACCTGTAAATGATTATTAGAGAGCAAACATATACTGAAAGAACTGAGCTCCTGTTAGCCCAGGACGGTTATACATTGTACAAGTATTTTTGCTTTCCTATATGCCTCAACTTGCATCATATTCACTTCGTTGATTTTGCATCATTTTGATGGGGGGGGGGGGGGGGGGGGGGGGGGGGG
>JBCEWB010166223.1:0-10327 GCA_039654565.1 Peronia peronii | reverse complement strand
GTGTTGTATGTGAAAATAACACCAACAAAACAAACAAACAAAAGATTTTTTAAAAATGCATGAACATAAACTCATATTGCAAGACGTTTCAGGATGAATCAGGTAGAAAATAACAATGCAGTATGGATCTGCTAAACGAGGAATACACATATACAGTATGGTGGAAAAGTGGGTAAAACAGTTATGTAAAAAGAAAATACGTACATTACCCATAACATTTATTATACAAACAAATCAATATATATATATATAAGTACTATTATAGTTATGATAAATGTATTATTATGATTAATATCACCTAAAATTAAAAAAATAAATAAATAAAATAAATGAGGTCAGTTACCTTGAAGTGCTAATGATATTAATGAATTAAGTATTACAGCGTTGATGTGATACGTACTGCAACCTTCCCCTCCCCTTCCCTCCCCCATACACTTACTTGGGCATCGAAACTGCTCGTCTCCTGCCGGGACAGGTAATACTGACCGGGTCTTCCCGCAGAGACGCCAATGTCCACGAACAGGGCGCCTGGAAGGAGAAAAAACTGAGAAGCTCTAAATCTGCATGGGGTCAGAAGCTTGAATTAACCACAACAGCCTACACAGGAATGGCCTATATTGTACAAGTATTAACTGTTCACTGCACAGTACATTCCTCAATATGAACAAAGAGCCAAAGGCTGCAATTATATGACTACAAGCCATTTTGACCTTCAGTCAAATTACTCCCCTTCGCAAAGTACGAAAAAAAATACAAGCATTGTAAAGACAAAAATTCTTCCTCTTTTTATTTGAAATGTGAATGACGAAAATTCAGGGAAAAAAAAATACTGTCTTCTGAAAATATATTTTTTTTTCTCTCAGTGATATAGTTTTTTTAAAAATTAGTTTTTGCTTCACGTGATTGGCAAAAAGAAGTAATGTAGCTGGCTGAAAAGAAACGAAAACAAAAACAAAAAAACCTCTCTACAAAGGAAATAAGAATTCACGTGAGGGCTGGGAGATACAAGTCATGTTTACTGGATTGAAAGCATAGGCAGACCGTCAGAACAGAGGCTAGCCAGGCGACAAGCAGGTCAAGCTGGTGTGTGGAAGGCTTACTAGCACGGTGTCTTCTCTATACAGTAGTAATGGGTGAACAGGGACAGTTCATGTTCCATGACTTACGTGCTTCCAATTGTTGCAGACTCTTCTGCTTTATTCTTCAACATCTTTCTTGTTCCCTTAATTAAAACGCCCTTTTAGTAAACCCTGCATTGCAGGAAATGTAATATTCCAGTAGTTTTCTCTTTCTACTTTGTTACAGATGTTAAGGACGTTCTAATTTATAGAAGAGTCGAGTCTGCTTTCTGTCACGTGATAACCGGATATGTTTAACCCCAACTTCATAATTTGTATCAGAAATGTTTTACTGTCTCTTCTCAAATTCTTTAAGTGAGGGTGTGTGTTCTTGCAGCAAAATTTTATCCCCACATAATATTGTTATATATCCCCTCATTCACAAACAAACATATATCCTCACATACATATATTACCCACGTATCCTGATGTCCCTAAAGTTCACATTTTTTGATGACGATCTTATAAAAAAATGCTCATCCTTCAGAAATTTTAAAAGTGCACAATAGTAGCGAGGACGTGATATGGAAATATCACTCTCTTTTAGCAAGGGTTTCAGAAACAAAATATCTCATGAACGATATTCGTGGCAGATTGTTTTCTGTAAATTAAAATTTCATCAAAACTTGATCATTTGTTGTAATAAAAGGTCACTCGTGGGATGGCCACAAGTTTCCTGATCCCAACATGGCGGCCGATGAGTATCCGAAGACGTGAGAGAATGTAATACTTGTTACGTATGTAATACAAAGGGACTTAAGTTCTTTACCTTCCACAGCGTCACACACGGCACATTTGTCGGTGTCCAGATCCATTTGGCCAAAGCCTGTGAGTGAAGGAGTCGGGGGGGGGGGGGGGAGGAGTGTGGAGAGACAGAGAATAACAATTACTGATATGTTTTCTGCAGTGGCAGAGAAGGAGCTTGAAAGAAAGAGAGAGAGAGAGAGAGAGAGAAACAGACAGACAAGCAGACATCGAGAGATAGCGATAAAGACAGGAACAGAGACTGAGAGAGAGCGAGGGAGAGAAAGAGAGAAGAAAAAGAAAAGACAGATCTTCACATTGTCGAAGATGGTGTACACTACTTAATAATAATAATAATAATACACAACACTTATATAACACTCATCCCCGTAGCGTGTACACCTCGGTGCGCTTTATAATCTATTATATTTATATCTCAACTCTGAAAATCTATCAAGCAGTAAAATATAATGATGAAAAAAGAACGTTTAAAAGGTTATGCCTAATTATTAAGATTGACGCAGCCAATTATATGTACTTATTTCAAAAGAACACTGAGAAAATCAGTACAGTTATGTGCGATAACTACAAAACTCCATGTGTCAACCCAGTAAGAGTAATTGCAAACAATAGCATAAGAGAATAAAAAACGCGCACAATAGTAAGAAATATAACGTTTGAAGTTAACCCAAAACATTGGAATTATGGTAAAACCCATAAAAAACACTTGTAACGTCTTCACTTTTTGTCAGATGTCCAAAGGATTCATTAGTTCTAGGAAAAATCATAATAACAAATAGAAAAACATGAAAACAAAACAAACAAAGAAACAAAATAATGCAAAACAAACAACAACAACAATAACAGAACAATAACAAAAATATATTTTTAAAAATCCCAGACAATAGCTCATTTCTCAAACAGAGAAAACGGTACAGGAATCAACATTTCCCAGAGGGGAATCAGTCGGCAAGCATGATAAACACAGGTCATAGATTTTCTGAAAACTGGATCAATTTTTCCCCCTGACTATGAACATCTCTAATGAGTGTGGGTCGAATGGGCAAGGCTATTACTCATTTTGAAATGGGTTATAGCTTTTCGCTTCTGATAGGGACAAAAGGAAAATTAACAACAACAACAACAACAACAACAACAACAACAACAGAGATCGATTCTTTATATACAAAGCCATTCGTTTTAACAACCCGCCTTAATGGCAGGGTTTTACCATCCAGTGATAAAAAGTGGTGCATCGACTTTGTCTGTCTGTCGACATTATTCCTCTTCTCTCCCCCCTGCCTCTTCCCAAGTTAATAAAAAATGCCGTCAGGGTTAACATTTCAATCCATCGTCCAAAGTGACGACAAATGAGGAAAAGATAAAAAAAAAAATATGCGAGTACTGTTATATATTATCATTTTGTTTTACTAAATTTTCACTCTCCTGTACGAACATTATGATATGTATGAAACCAATGTTGAGATAATCAACAACAAACCAGATGTACACATCAGTAACATGTCAATTTTCGCACTTATTTGATTCACAATTTTCTTAGAGTTACAGTTCATTCTCCCTTTGGTGCACATCACTTTATGTGATATTGATATGTGATACTTGAACATTGAATAATTTGCCTAAATGATTTTGGGGCTTGTTTCACTTTGATCGTTGGCGCCGACTGTCTCCTGGCAGATCAAGCACGACATGCCTGTTTGGCCATATTGTTCCACTACCTCGTATTTCTACACCTTGGCAACAGGTTTATTAAAACATGGGGTCACAGTCCGTGTCGTGGCCCCACATGATGTATTCATCGATGTCATAGATGTCACTCCCAGCCTCGGTTGTTTCAACTTCCTCGTCAACTGAAACTTCCGGTCTTGATGACAGGTCCTCGTCTGCAGGCAGCAAATCAGGATCTGCCATTTCCTTCTTTACCTTCTCGTTCCATTTACGCTGGGCGACGTTCCTGATGGTCTCCAATGCTTCTCTCTTGCGTACCCCCAGCGTGGTCTCATGGTGGAGACGGTCCTGCAGCACTTGGAGAGGATCATCAGGCCGCTGGTCCACTAGGATGGTCGTCATTTCCTGGGGAGGGGAGAAAGGGGTAAAAACTGAGGACATTTTACATTGAAGCTTTTGTGACAAAGAAACTAGGAATATAAAATAACCGCAGATGGATGAAAATTAAATTATGCAGCCTATGCCCCATGGACACTATAAGACACGTGTTTTGTGAAGGCCGCTTTTCAAGACAAAATCCGAGTCGAAAAGAACAAAAGGGGCAGACTGTCAGCTTCTCTCACTGGTCATATCACAGAATCTAGCGGAACGAGAACCCATGAAATCAGCAGGGATAATGAAGGTTGAAATAAATGAAGGAGAATAACACAATCGGTGTCATCGACTGCAGTAACCATCATCGTATCCTGTGGTATCCACAGATGACAGATATTGGACCACAATCTGTCTCTCGCCACCATATTACACATCATCCCATTTTAGTCCAGTCTATGTGTGCTGCACAGTTCTGGCGTGTGGAGAACAGTTTTTTTGATGAACACTTTTTTCTTAAATGAAACAAACACTATTCACCGATGCCCTCTCTTCAGTGATGCCAAATTTAGAGACAAAAATAACCCTGGGTATATAAGTAGGTTTTTTGCTCCCACCTGCACGCAGAGAAAGTCCGCCATTGGTGAGATGTCTCCCATGGAATGCCATTCTCCATGTTTTAAGGGTGACATCTCTTCTATCTCTCCTTGCTCCTGTCTTCTGTCCCGTTCTCTTTCCTCTCTTTTTCTTGACGTCTAAGACGTGTTTGGCACAATATAGCCATGATCGTGCTGATGTGCCGTTAAACCCCAACACAAACAAACAAACACACTCCTCACACACTGTTCCAGATAGAAACTGATTGCCTGCCATTTCCAGAACGGTCCGCCAAACCGTCACACACGGACGAGCGAGGGTGAGCACACAGTGTGTATGACACACCAGCCCCCAGCACCACTCACCATGAGGGTTTGATGTCCTGACTTGTCTAGCGGGAAACTCGTTGGATTGTCGCTAGCATGGCGGACTTCCTCCTGCAGAATCTGAGGCCTCTCGTTTCCCAGTAGCTGAAATATAGAATTATGTAATACAAAGTCCCAGTCATTGAAAAAAAAATACGCAATAGAATGTACCAGGAAAGGAATTATAGAATTTCGTAAGAGAATGTCTCACCTAGTAACTGAAATGTAAAATCATTAATTAAACAGAATACGCCAGTACGTGAAATATAGAACTATGTATTATAGAAGCAGTAATTTCAATATTGAAATATATAATTATACAATAGAATATCCCAGTGATTGAACTATGCAATAGAATGACTGATTAGGTGAAATACAGAATTATGTAATGCATTATTCCAGTAACAGAACTATATAATAGAATTACTCAATGCTGAAATGTAGAATTACATGATCTCTAGCGCTAGTTTTCATTCTTGTTTTTATTTATTTCTGTCTGTCTTTTTATTTATTTAGCCAGCACAGGCTCAAGAAAATATGTTAGCAAGACTTCTATCTGGTTAACTAGTATAGCACATTACAATATCTTACAGGCTTAAAAGATGCCTGGTCGATTTTCTGGAGACATAATTTAAAACTGATGATCGTTGTTTCTACCTACCTGATATTTGCTCCTACCACAAGGAATCATGTATCATAACCTAGACACCAGACATAAGACATCAGACACCAGACCTAAAACATCAGACACCAGACATAAGCCATCAGACATCAGACACCAGATATCAGACATCAGAAGTCAGATACCAGTTTTTAGACATGAGACTTCAGGAAACAGCAGATCTCAATTATCACACATCAGACGTCAGACTTAGACAACAGACAACAGATCTGAGACATCAGATATCACACACTTGACATCAGACGCCAGACATAACACATCAGACACCAGATATCAGACATCAGAAGTCAGACACCAAATATCAGAGATCAGGACTTAGACAGTAGTTATTAGACATGAGACTTCAGGACCAGACATCAGACCTCAATTATTACACATCAGACACCAGACTTAAACAACAGACAACAGACCTCAGACATCAGATGTCAGGCATCTGACATAAGACATCAGACATCAGATATTAAAAATTGGACAGCAGAGTATAGACAATATACATAAAACACCTCACATCGGACAACAGACATTAGATCTCATACGCCATATAATAGAGAACAGCTTTTAGAAACTAGATATCAAACATCAAATAACAGATGATATAGAGACACCAGACAGCAGACACTGGCTGTGTAACTCACACGATAAAGCTGATTCACTCCTTTACGTTCGCCACACCTTTCAGGTTCCTCAGCACTGACAATGGGAGGGAGCGGGGGTGCTGGTGGTGGTGGTTGAGATTTCCTCTGAAGCATGGGCTGATGGAGATGAGAAAAGTTCTCAAATGGTGAATTTGAGAGCCGTTGTATCATGTCTGACATTTTACGTCTGGGTCTGATAGCCTGTGATGTTTGTTATTTTCTACCTGATATCCTGTGATGTTTGCTCTTTTCTGTCTAGTATCTGTGGTGTTTGCTGTTTTTTTATTTGATATCCTATGATGTTTTCTGTTTTCTGTCCAATACCCTGTGATGCTTACTTTTTTGTGTGGAATATCCTGTGATGTTTGCTGGTATTTTGTTTGTTTGTTTGTTTGCTTGTTTGTGGGATATCCTGTGATATTTGCTATTTTCTGTCTGAGACTCTGCGATGTGAGAACCATGGCCATGAGGGCAAGAAACCCATTTAACGTTAAGACTTAACGCCGCTTTTGTTATGTCACCACGTGCAAAACTAAACGAAACTCACGAATAGCAATATTAAATCTAACCCCATGTCCAAGGTGCCTGTATTGGCACGCTAGATAACATTGTGTTTTGTTAAGGCGGCGTCATAAGTCCTCACTCCAGTATAAATAGTATAAGCTCCTTAAGTTTGCCTCATTTTTCAATTGGACCTTCTTCCGGTGGGTAGGAAATGTATGACTACTCTCTTAGCAGTAAGCCTATTGAACCTAGATGCCCTCCTAATGATAAATAGTAGCAGTGAGTAGCGGTAATGATTTAATAACGTAGAAACATGCTTGACTTACTTCTGGCGGCGGGTCTTTCCCCAGATATTGTGTTCTACTATTGTTGTAGGATTTCATGGTGGACAGTAACACACATAAGTGAGTGTCTATTTTTAGCAGGGACTACGAATACTCAACCCGGGATTTCCAGGTCTGTGCTTAATCGAATATGAACTATCGTTGTGTTGGTCGATGGTGTTGCAAAGATGGGAAGGAAGACAAGTACAGAACTGGGTTGTCTCAACATCTTCTTGCCTGCCACTACCATAACATAGCCGACCATCCTCACTTTTGCTTGACTGCAAATGGTGAAAACACGAGTGAGAAAGCACGGGACATAGCCCATTATATATATGTGGCTTTTCAATCCCGAGAGTTAAGTTATCTCAGCTTTAAATATGTGTCCAGTTTCGGTTAGAAGATACTTTGGTTAGAAAGTTTGGAACTTCTGGAAATCTTCCTCTGACAGTGGCGTTTTCGCCTACTCTTGTTCCGATGTTTTTTGTTTGTTTGTTTGTTTGTTTCTGCCAGTGGTTCTTTAACATGCGAAAAATTTACACAGAACCTTCAAAATAAGTCATCATTTTCCAAGTAGGCTAGACGTCACGGTTCTCTCCCCAAAAAGAAAACGAGGCGCTCAGTTCACTGAAATGCAATTCTAATCATTCCCCTCCCATAGATAGTAGGTTCGAACCATGAACATTCTCAGCGACAGTCAGACGTCTGATCCTTCGACTATCTCCAACCTCCTCTCTCCCTTAATCAGTAGATTAAACAGATGATGTGGTAGACAATATCACGGGGTCGCCGTGGCTATGTGGTTTGGTGTCTGATCCATAGTGAAAAAACAAAACAAAACAAAACAACTCACACCGCGAGGTTGTGTGTTCGACTCGCGTGTTCACCTGTTATGGGATGAAAGGACACGCAAATCGAAAACTTGCATCTTTTTAAAGTTCCCCTGGCTTCTTTTTTGTACGGAAGCCCAATGTCTAGCCTTCTTGGATAAGGGCGGATATATTTCGGAGGTTCCTTGTCTACGTTAAGTGCGTTAAAGAAACCTGGACAGTCAAAAACTGATGAAGAGTAGACGGAGTGCGCTATCCGGGTAAAATTTAAAATTCCAAATTTTTACCCATATATATCCTTTTGAAAAAATGGGCAGCCAATTAAAAAAAGTCGAGATAATCCTATTTTCTTAGGGTTGAAAGGCTTAAGAGAAACAAACCACAGATAATACCGGGCTTACCGGACACACAGAGCTGGCCAACAGGTCAACATCTGGACGTCCCCGTCTACCCCAGCCACGACGCTGAGCTCTCTGGAGAGTGACATTGGAAGAGATTGAACATGACAACACAGTGACCAAATCTATTCATTACTCTTACGTATTCATGCATTCACATGAGCTATGCCTCCACATTATGGTAAACCTTTTCTCCCGTGAGCTACGGCTCCATATTATAGTAAAACCTTTCTCCCGTGAGCTATGATTCCATATTACAGTGAATCTTTTCTTTTACGCTGGCATCTCCCCGCTATGAGAAAAACATGGAGAACTGCAGCTATGCGCCGCTACGTCACACCAAAGATGAAAATTACGCGTTTTGTCTTGGCATTATTTTTCTAAGTGTCAAAGACATCAAGAAACAAGTGGCTGGTGATGACAGAGTACACGTGGTATTACACCAAAGTTCAAAAATTATTTGAGCTATTTCAGCAAGAGGGACATAAAGTTTGGGAAAGTAACGTTAACGCTCTTCTGTAGCTGGAGAGATACTCGGGAACGGTATAAGTTGGTGTGTGATTTGTTCTGGGCGATTCTGTTGGCTACCAATGTCCTAGTGCATAGATTGGTCAGCAATACCATGTGCCAGCGCCTCCGTTCTGAATACATTTATGTCAGTTACCGACAGCACAGTGTAAGGATATATGTAAGGGTTACGGTTAGCAGTAAAACAGTGTAAATGATATCGCCATCCGTCTTAGATGATCTTATAGGCAATGGGAGGCGTAGTGTAAAAGTCAGTGTCTATCGAGGGCACAGACAGAGGGTTCCTTGTTCTAATAATATCTTGAGAACAAATACTCCACGAACCACTCTTAGACATTAGGCCTACAGGCCATCTATGACCTTGGAATACTGTACTTTTCTATGACTCACTTCCAGTTGTGTGAAAAACGTGATGAATCCTGGACCTCGTTAATTCTCAACAAAAGCAGAAAAATGGCTGACATTCGCCCTAGCATTGTTTTCTAAAATTAAAGAAGTCTAGAGATCAAGTGATTGGCGAAAATAGGACACAATGAAAGACCAGGCTTAAAAGATAGAGTTAGACGTTTTGAGGAACTGGAGATGAACTGTCGAAAACTAACTTTAAAGCTCTTCTAACGCTGGTGAGATCTATCGTAGCTCAGGCACAGCCGTGACTAACGCCATCAAAGTGATAGCCCGTATACAGGCAACGTGCTGACAATTTTTTTAAACGCCTTACAGCTAGAACGCAGGGCGCTTATTTGAAAATCTTAGTGACAAAATTTAATGAACTTAAAAACAACGGATGACCTCTAACCATAGTTGTTGTCGTTGTTGTGTTGGGGTTTAACAGCACATCAACACGATTACGGCTACATTGTGTCAAAAAGACAGGTCAAGGTATTATATAAATATAAACTGTAATGCTGAACGGATGGCGCGTTTACGAGTTTGAAAAAGGAATATCAAAATGTGTGTATACATTTGAAATAATTGAAAATCGTACAGTAAAACTAACAAAAGACGGATATAAGTAAATTTGTAGTTTATTCTGGGGATCGCTGCATGCCTACAAAGCTATGAGTTATGGTGGTGATATACCAGCCTGCCGTACAGGTCAACCTGGTGTGAAAAAAAAAACCTCAGGTCTATCCACATACATATAACAATATACCAACTTGCAGCAAAACTGGCATCAATTCCTTCTCATCCATGGCGCGATTTAGCGGAGCGGGCTGGATTGTTCCGCCAATATCCCAGCCATTAAAAGACGGAAGCTTCGACTTGAGATCCGATTTCTGATCGGTCGTCCCTTGTTTCTGAGGCTTTTTGGCCTTCTTGATCTTGGTCTTAGCGCCCGGCTGTTTCTTCACTTTCGTACGTTTTAAGATCGAAGGTTTGGAACTCTCTGTTGAAACTGTCTCGGAGAAACGGTGGTCTGAAAGCCGTGTTGGTCATTAGAGGAAAATTTAATATCCAATTCTGTGTTCGCCTGTCTGTCCACTTGTCAGTTATTCTCTCTCTCCTTACTTCATCCTCTCCTATCCATCCATCCATCTA
>JBCEWB010166211.1:0-12139 GCA_039654565.1 Peronia peronii | reverse complement strand
AGTCAATGCTTCTGACTGTTTATGAAAAGGAGGATGGGTCCATTTGGTTTGTGCACAATGGATGAGACTGAGTGTGGATGGGGGGTAACACTGGATGGAGCGACGGAAACTTACCATACCATCAACGCTTAACAGTGAAGCGGTTGAGGAAATATTTTTTAATGATGACAACAACTTGAATAAAGTATATTGCTCTTATCAGGATGATGCAATGCATCCTTGGTCTCAACTTTGGTATTCATCATTTCTTGGACAACTCATACTACTTCAGAACCAAATACTATACATGTATGTAATTGACGATCAAAATGAATGAAAAATTATTCTTTGCATCATGATTGTAACTGACCATAGTCAAAATCATATCTGTTTTCTCATCTCAATCATGCAAATGTATCATGCATAAAAATACTTCAGATAATAAGTATTCTTATCACAATGATGGTTAAAAATGATAAAAGATAATATCACCCTCATCAGGACAATACAATCATCTGTTGTTCATTATGATCATGTCCAAACTTCTGTCTCTGTCCTGATAACTCACTAACTGATATCAACTAATATATTATCACACTGTCTTTCATCAAGATAATATAACTATCTATTGTACAAAAAAAACCACATCTAAATTCTACTCTAAGCATGGGTTACTCATGTTACCCATCCAATCAAAACACTTTAACAACAAATATACAGTAGTGGTTAAAATACTTTAAAAAATCATCCCTTTCATCAGAACAGCATGATTGTCTAATAACATTTAGTCCCTGACGTCAGTCCATCATACAGTTTACAGAGCATAATGTGATCACAATTTTGGCCAGCCATGGAACAGTGATGGCAATCTCCTTCAAACTCCTTGACAGTTTCACTACAATCATGATGGAATTAAATGCTAAGACCAGCCAGCATTTTACACTGCTCTGGTAGATCTCATTTTATATACTACTTGAGATTTGACATAGTGAAATGAGGTGTTTGTAAATTTTTGAGCATATAGAGTTAATGGTGTCACTGTGACGCATATTCATTTCTTTTCTATTTTTGTAAATCTTTGTTCTACTTCGAGTAGAAGTTGAGAAATTGACAATTAAAAGCAAAAAAAGGCACAACCTGCCGTAACAACTGAATTCAGTGAGAAAATGGCTGGTCATTTTTGTTAATCCTCAACAACCCTCATTGAGTCATGTCACTAATCAATAAAATTTAGATCTTTGCACACTATACTTCAACAAATTTAATTCTGAAATACATATTTAAACAGTCATAGGACTGTTTTGTGAAAAAAAAAAAAAATTGTTTAAAAAATTCACTCACTATTGAAAAAATCATGATTTCTCCAGTCACCTCAGTTTGACAACTGCCTGATTTCATCGTGTTGCATCTCATTTAGCTTACCCACAACATTTACCGTCAGTCATTTGACATAACCCATACATTCACACATTACAACTCTGCTAAAGTTTCAGTTGTTTTTAGAAGATTGCAAAAGAGAAAAGGACAGAAAATATTTTGCCACTTAAGTCAATCTTATACTCTTATATACAAAGCAATACAAATAGTCTCTCTCTCTCATTGTAATTTTCCTTAAGAATTATGAATCCCTGAATTATGAATTTGAAATTATGAAATTAATTCTGATAAAATATTGAGACCATGCCACATGTCAACAGTAAAGTCATCAATAACATCAAAACTAAATACAATTTATCCATTTACAAAGGACTAACATGAGACAGTTTTCAATTCAATGTCCATGATGCTTGTCATGCTCTACAAGGGTTATCAATGAAATGGCGGCAAATAATGTCTGATTTGTCACTGAAAAAATTACTCTGCTGCATCTTTCTCTTGGAGCCTGGCCCTCTTTGTGTTCTCTTTACTCTGACATCAAGGGTATCCAGTCCCTTCATGAGATCCACAGAGCTAACTGGGATTACTTGATCATAAGGGTCAGAGTCTCTCATACCAAAAGTGCTGGATTTGACTCATAGTGAAGCTTCTGTTCTTTTCTGTCATATTGTCATTAAACCTGTTACATCCCAGAATCTCTTACAAGAGAATCAGATGAGGACAAAATACTTTGGGCTTCCAGTGCCAACATATGCATATATACTGCAATCAGACTTATTAGATATGTCATGCAACTGAATGAACTGACTTTGATATCAAATTTTCCATGCCACTGATGCAAACAGAAAAAGAAATATGTGTATTTTATTTTGGTGGAAATATATTTTAGAGGTGATTCTTCCCTGGAGAGACGTTGACAAATGAAACAACTTCTGTGACCTGATAGAATAAACTCCAATTATTATAACTGAAGCACCCTTTGATATCCAAAATCATTTCATCCGATTGTGTGACATTTATCATCAAAGCCAAAGATTTTTGTTTGTGTCATTGGACTCACATGCTTATGCAACTGTCGTAAATTTTGGCAACACTGTGACTCAGGCACGAGATGAAGAGTGAAACTGTTCTGTGCAAACAACCAGATGTATGTATAATGGCTTGTACATTCCCAAAGACCTTAGGGCATTGAGTTTGCCACATATGTATATGACAAAATACATAGTGGTAATACTTGATTGACATTAAAGACGACATACTCTTGACATAACATGGCAACTTCTCCCTGATCACCTGGCCTGTACAGTCGACCTGGCACCTGAAGAGAGAAATAGTTTCACAATATGCCTGATAAATAAATAGTCCACCTGTAACAAATAAACATCAGTCATCGGAAGATAACATCAGCAAGAGCTACCATTTACACTGCTTTCCACAGTTGTAATCTCTAGTTAAGCTGCTACAAAAATTCACAACTATGAAGTGATCTCTCTATAAATTATTATACCCTTGTCAATTTTATACTCATTATGAGCACAAAATTAAGAAAAAGAAAAAATTAGTATGCAAGAGAACTTCTTACTGAATGACTTGGAATTAATTTAATGTGAGAATGAATAACAAATTTAGTGACAGTGCAAATAAAAATTGATTTCCACATTATAGGAAGATCACAAAAAATGGAATGTTAAGAAGCCTGTAATGTGATAAAGGTACTACAGTTGTTGACAGAGATGAATGATTTGGTTCGTCAGCCAAATTACATCCTTCTACAAAATGAAGACATTTTGAGTAAAGCATTGTAAAAGTGACATGTAACACTGTTGTGCCTATCATATGAAAACTGTGCACTTTTCAGAAATTTATGATATCATAAAAAGAATTTGGTTCTCATTTGATTTTTTTTTTCACAAGTTAGTATTATCACTAAATGTTTAATTATATTATATAAGCCTCCACTTCCCCAATCCCTTTTTTTCAAGCAAGGGACAGCGAACAGGAAAGTACATATCTTTACATAACCCAGTTGAGATGGTACCCCAAAGAGCCTGAAAAATAAATTAAATCAACCAATATGCAAGTGTCACAGTCTGTCTTAGATATGAAGAGAACAGTTGTCTTTTTTTTTTTTATTATGCTTGTTCAAGATTTCTTTCACCTGTTGAGTAAAAATTGCACAATAGCGGCAGCCAAGACAATACTCACAATGATAGAGTCATGCTGTTCTGCAGGAGATTTCCTGGTTCTGTCATATCTCATGATTGTCTCCACCTTCCCCAACCCTACCCGCACCTCCAGCAGTTTGCCCAGCTGATAGACAGAGACAGTACATGGCATTAGGAAAATATATCACAGTGGTAAACACATCTTTTAACCCTAGACATGTTAAAGGGCCAATTTTATCAATTTGTCTCGCAGCCAGTCAAAATGAGACATATGTCGATTTTTCACCATATAGGGTTTCTGGTGTCATGTGATAGCTTATTTCATACCCATTCAGGTGGTGAAAAAGTTCTGAGCCAGGGTCATTCTAGCCAGAGATATTGCAGTTTAAAGAGACAAGGAGGGACCCCCAGCAATGACCGAAGTTCCGAGAAAATCGAGTTTAAATGAACGGTCGAGTGCATAAATCTACATGTCTACATCACAAAAAACCTGATTTTAATGAAGAAGTATTTCTAAACAGAGGGTAAGATTGATACTGTCTTGTTTAGAAATGAATGCACTTTTGATTTCTGTAATAAAAAAAAAATCGATATCTAACCCCCTTCATCACATTCAAAGCGTGATTTCTCGGTTCTAGCCCAGCGACTTATGTCTCATTTCGACTGGCCGCGAGACATTTGATTGCCCTTTATACTCTATGTCAGAATTCCTATCCACATAAACTACAATAAAGTAAGAAAGTTCTCCATTCACAGTGCCTCTAGACTTGAAATGCCATTTCTGGAACACGATTATGTTATCACTGTAGAAATGCTGGTGTGTAAGCAGTTTCTATGACAATTTTAGGGTTAATCATATTGACCCTTCCAGACAATGGGTTAACTCTCTGCTTATAATGAGAGCTGGCAAACAGAGCTGGCATTAATTAAGAGACATATTCAGCACTGCGGTAAGCACATCTTTTAAAAAATCCTTACTCCCTCAAAAGTGCCATATTGGCAATACCTATATATCTCAATAATTCCAGAACAATATCTATTAAAATATATTAAATTTGAAAGCAATGTATATAAGAATGTTGTCAGACGGTGTTACTATTCTTTACCTGACCTAAGGAATTCTTGAAACTACAGATTGTACCATGAACAATTAACATATGAGTTTTGATAATTTTCAGAAAATTACTGAATCTGCCAATACAAAAGAATATGTGACGTTGAAGATGGCATTCAGTGATCAAAATAGAGGAAAAGTCAAGAGAACAGTCAGTATAGAAGAGACAAAAAAACGAAGCATTGACAGATCACAAACTTACAGTGGAAAACTGGGCTGCCTTAGAGGGGAATTTAGAAAAGTAAAGTCCTCGTCCAAACTCTCCATGAGTCAAATCTATGTAGGAAGACATGTTTGCAAATAAAATCATTTTACCATTTTCATAAGTGAAGTATGCCGCTGTAATTCACAGGGATATTTCTATGATCATGTGAGATTTTTCACATCATTAACACTTATATCATCATCTATCAACAAAACAATGTGAGGCAGCAAAGCATTTTTATTTAAAGTGCTTCCGTCACCATTTTCAGAGAGTTAAAAGTGGCCATGACTGTCAAACAAAATGAATGAAACATTGAGGCAGTTTTTATATTTATTATTGCTTGATTCATGAACAAAACATTCTTTTAATTTGCCATATAAACATATGCAGATAAAACTGACCTGCTTCAGTGAAGCCGTTTGTGAGTATGTCTGGCAGTCTGCCTGGCTTCTCCAGAGAACCACAGTAATACAATTCCGTCACCATTGTTGGATCTTGCATTTGTTCCACAGCCGACTGAAATCTGGATCTGACAGTTGAATTGCTGGGTGCCTGAGAGAGAAAGTCAGGGTATCCTTGCAATCTCTTTTAAAATAATATACTGTATTTGAAAATCTAATAACAATGTTTTTATTTTTTTTTTAATCGCACCAGGTGCTATAAAGATAACAAGAAAATGACACCATCTGCCAAATTGCTGGACACAGCAGCAGAGGAATAGCTCTCACATAGTCTGGAAGATCAACAACAATGATAAGTGAACAGAATAATTGACAAAAGAACATGTTTCTGTACATACTTTATTCAGGAGAACTCAGTGCTTAATTTTTTTTTTTTAATGATTCCTTCGAGCATGCAAGGAATAACAACTGCACTAAAGATGCCCTATTGACAGGTAAGACAATCTAGTTAGAATTCTGAAAATGTCACATCTGTGCAGGATACGGACAACCCACCTTCAATATGGACGACACAGAGTAGTGGACCTTGATGGCTCGGTCAGCCTCCATTCCCGTGAGGAACCTTGAGATGATATCTGTGTTGTTCTCCACTTTGAAAGGTGCTGAGGGTTTTGGATACTCCATGACAGGAGTGGGTGGCGATCTGGATTCTGTGTGATAAAATTAGACATCATCAAAACCAAATACACAGAATGCAGAACAACTTAAAAGTCTTATCCATGCACATGAGAAAGTATGTGCTCCATCAAATTAAACCTCTTGCAAACACACAACTGACAGCAAGATGGTTTTTTTGATTTCTAGTTATCACTTAAATGTAGTTTGATATAAACTATTTCTAAGACAAACAGAAAATACGAAGTCAAATGGTTTCACTGATGTATTGTGTTATCAAAAGAGAT
The DNA here is from genome assembly GCA_039654565.1 of Peronia peronii. Taxonomy (NCBI): domain Eukaryota; kingdom Metazoa; phylum Mollusca; class Gastropoda; order Systellommatophora; family Onchidiidae; genus Peronia; species Peronia peronii. The sequence continues at coordinate 5,936 of JBCEWB010166211.1, read as the reverse complement.
TCGACACTATGAAATTAGGCTCTCGTCAAACTTTTTAGCATACAGAGTTATTTATATCACTGTGAGGATTATTCATTTCCCTCTCTGTGAGTGAAAAAATTGTTGTCCCACCTTAAGTAGAAGTCAAGATACTGCAATTAACAACGATGGGAGTGATCTGTTCTGCAGTTGAATTTAGTGACAAAATGGCTGATCATTTTGTTAATCATTAATCCTTATAAGGCCATGCCATTAATATACAATTTTTTGGATTTTACTCAATATAATTAAACAAATTTAACTCTGAAATGCATCTTTAGATTGATGTAGAAGAGTTTTGTGAAGAGAAAAAATTGTGCTAAAAATTCAATCACTATTGAAAAAACACATGATTTCTCTGGTTGCCAAAGTTTGACAAGCGCCTGATTTCTTAATGTCGCATCTCAAATAGGTTAAACAATAAGTCAGACTAATACTACAGCTTTGATAGTAGTGGTTGATACCAGTTTTGAGACAAATTTTCACAAATTTGACACAGGTACAGCCATCACTATGCTACTTTTTTCTGGCAAAAGAGTTCAATAAATTACAGAGCGAAAAGTCAAATGGAATTCCCTCGCGGTTAATCATATTTTAAAACAGAATTTGCGTTGAAATAAAAGACAGTATTTTCCTGGTGACAAAATGCTGCTATAGGAATCATTCATAAATGATACTAATCTTAACTAATAAATCTAAGGAAAATGAAAAGCTTAATACTTAAAATTACATATCTGTACAAAATTATACCTCTTAAAATTCCGTACTCAGCAAAGACATTTCAATTCATTAACTTTTGGATGAAAATAAGACAAAACAGGAAATATGCGGGAGCTGTCTATTCTAAAACATTTTGCTGTTGTCTCATCAAATAATACAGGAGCTGATGCAAACAGGGAATACACATTGTAAAAAAAAGATTTCTAAAACATGTTATTGGATAACAGGTTATGGGAAGCCCAGCAAAAGGAATCCATCCAGTAGAAATAGAGAGAGAAGCCCTGAGAACAGCCATTGTCTAAACTCAGTCATTTTTTTGTATGGACTGATTCATATTTCAGGAGAAGATGACAGACTGAGCAAACAAAGGGTGCAAGGTATGGATATAAATGTGCAGTCAAATCTCTCAAAGTTTTCTAAGGCAAACTTAAAACAAGGAGAGTGTCCCTCTTCTCAAAAGAGTTTGAACAAGTACTCATGAAATAACAAAGTCTCTCATAAGGTGTCAATTAATCTTTTTCAGTGAGATTTATTCTGTCACAAAATGTAGTCTTTCTTTGACATAAATCAGAACGATTCCTTTCAAAAGAATTGCTCATAATCATGAAATTTATCTATATGCAAAAAGAAAATATTTTTTCTTTCTTTTTTTTTTTTTAAATTTCAAAAAATGCCAGCATAATTTTGACACATCATTCAGACTTGATTCCAGTGGAAAAGTTTAATGCATGCAGAGATCACAATGAGTGTAATTCCCATACTGCCATGTGGTAATGGAAGCCATGTTTGTGTTTGCTGCAGAGTTTGAAGACTTGAAAACTAGTCTGTGAGTCAATTTCTATTTTTTTTTTTTTTTTGCAACTGAGTGTAAACAATACCAAACATTTAACTGTCAGGAGGCCATGAATATGAGTATATGTCAACACTTTGTTTGTTCTTGTCTCTCCCATATACAGACTATTCCTTGTCTCAAAGTAAAAGTATACTTTGGATATTCTGTACAAATAAGTTTGAGGAACAAAATTAACCTAGAAATTTAATAAAAAACATAGCCATTAGAAACTAATGAGCTTGTTCTAATCCAGAAGGACATAAGTACACTGTATCAAAGAACAACCCATATTTTTCTTAACAATTCAAACTTTGAGCCTCAGCCTCTGAAATAATGTCACCCATAAGATTGTTTGTAAACCATTCCTAACCTTAGCAACATTCTACAGCCAGATTTCCTCTGTGGTATTAAAACTTTTATCTAATTAATGTTTTTGATTATATGACATAAACTGATTTGATCACAAATATATGGCTTGTGACAAACAATGATTTGATAGGTCTGTCAAAGCTTGGCATCATCATGATCTATTTCAAAAGGCTGTTATTCTTTACAATTTTCCCACAGGTATTTTAATGCTACTTTTTTGTATTTCCCTTGCTCTGGTACATGCGGCAAACAAGAATAGCTAAAACTGAATGTGATGCAAAGAAAAGAGAGCAGCAAGTGGGAAAAAATAAAAAGCAACACTACTAAAAATCACAAACTAAGGGCTACATTATATGCTCTGCCGTCATTTTTAAGAATACAGTATATGCAGTTAAAATAACTAGCATATACTGTATTTTTAAAAATGATGGCAGTGCTATTATCTGACTGAAGTTTTTTTTTTTAGTCTCATCATTATTATAACTCTATAGATAGCCAGTTTTCAGCAGTATATCATTAGTTTTGGCTGACAGAAATGAGGTCAGAACTGACATAGACTTCAACCTCACCCTGTTTTGCTGAGGGCTGCCTTCTACTGGTGAGAGAGTCTATCTCCTGCTCTAAATCTTGCAGCAGCTCTTCTGTGTTTATCTCATCTGCTCCTTGAACACAACAAAAACAAACACTGGCATAGTCACAACAACCAGCTGTAACAACAACAATCACAGCCAACAAATATACCACATGTGATACAATGAACTTTGAACTTTCTAAGATTTTCGCCATTGTCTTCTAACTGCTATATTCTGTATCTGTGTTCATGTAGTATATTTCTCAAAAAATACTGTTCCCATGAGATTTAACCACTCTTAAACTGACATAGTATTTTGATCCAGTTACCATGCCAAGTATGTATAATACAAACTAGGTATTTTGGAAACAAGCTGTTTTTTGTTCAAATTTAACAAATTCAAGTGATATTCTAATCTTCGTCAGGTGGACAGCAATGGTAAAGTTGAACCATCACAAATATCTCAAAAAAATCATAAATCAGATTAGGCACATAAGAAATATTTGTAGTATGATAGCAAAGTGTTCAAATCACAAAATATATGGCTATGAATGTCATCTTTGTCACTAATCGAATACTCACGTCCACCATTATATAGTACTGGTATTTTGATGAATAACATTTTTTACACAACTTTCTGTGGATAGTTCACAACAGCTGGTGGTTTTTCTTTTAGTAAGCTACAACTTCCTGAAATGTAGTGATTAAATACAAAACGACACGGCAGGCACTCTAAAACCTAGGCACTCTAAAACCTCATGCAAAGCTACTGTGTTGCAAAACAATCACTTGAAAAGCATACTACGAGGCTATGGCTAAGAAACTAACAATTTCACAGCTACCTCTGTGAAATATCAACACACAGCACAAAAATGCACTACTCTCACCTACGCTAACTCATTGAGTAATTTGATTTACATTTACCTCAGAAGTATAAAAATACTATTCAACTTGAACAGAAAATTTTCTTTTTGAAGAATGCACTTTGTTATCTTTACTCAAACGAGCCCATTCTGCCCCTTTCTTAAAATTCCCTTTTCCCATGTCATTTTGGAAAAAATTGATTACACCATTTGATGCAATATTTATAGAAATACACACACAGAAAATGAGTCTTAAGGTCAGATACTGGATCACTAGCATGAGCAGGGGATATAACGTGTTATGGGAACGGATTCCAACAGTAAAAGTCATTGACATGGCAAGCCTTCATACCTTCCTCATTGCGTGCCGAATCCAGCTGTAACTGCAACAAGTTCTTCTCTGAAAGTAATAACAAGACAAAGTCAACATGTAACTTATGAAAGAATTAAACAGAGAACAAAGTCAACTCTGAAAAATCAATAATAACTCTGAACAACAAAGTGAACACAATGACCTGAAACATCTCTACGAGGGATGACAGAGTTACTGTAAATATATGACCATTCATAACTTATAACTTAACGTCATGAGTATTATTTGAAAAAGGAAATACCCTCTTTTTTTTTTTTAATGACAATAAAATTACCTCCCTCCTCCTCTCCCCTCCCCCAAAAATATAGCCTCAGCCATAAATCAATGGGTCAGAGCTGATCAAGCCAATGTAAAATTTGGGTAAACGTTATGTTTGGTTTTTTTTTCAAATGAAAGATCATCTACTTCTATGTATGTCTGCTCAAATTATACAGATAAATTAATTCTAAACAAATTTTGTGGCAAGTCAAACATCTGATATTGAGCTCGCAAGCTTACATTATATTTTTTTGCATTTTAGTATGGCTGAGATAATCACCATGATAGGAGGTTGAAAAGCTTAATGAAACCGTAACCGTCAAACATCTCATCCAGATAGCCTATTTCAACTAACAATTATGTGACTTATTGCATTTGCAATAGACATTGACACAAAATAGTTATTTTAAGTACATACTGTAGTTGTGGGACAATCCAATTAATCACAAAAGAAATTATTTAATGCCTCTTGTAAAATTTGCCAAAAGCATTCATATACTTTGAATTCTCCACTGGTAAACAAGAATTAAATTTTTTTCATACTCTTGACTGTGGAACAATGTCTAACAGTTAATTCAAACAAAAAGTTACACAAGTATCTCAAACAAAAAAAATTGAAAAAAAGAGGAAACGACAAGGAACATAGTTCCAAAACAATTCCATTAAGTACAATAAGGCACTGACCCACTAGAAGTTTCTCCTGACGTATTTTATCATTATCTGTCACCAGCTTGTTGAGCAGTTCATTCTGAGTTTTAACCTGTGAAAGAAATGAGACAAATCTCAAATTAATATCAGCTGCACACAACAGCAGGACCAGATATAACACAAAAAGACAATGGGTCATCATTCACAGGGACATCTGGTTTTCATAGTACATCAATGTTGATAACTGGGAGCACTTCACAGAATTCATCAACATCATATCATAACTACCATATCTTAATCACATGGCAAATATTTCAATTTACCCTATTTCAGTAATTTGATCTTTAGGCATTTGTATACCAGTGAATTTACAACATTGTATCATAGGAGCCTGGAATGATCTCTAGTACTCTCTCTTATATTTTGCACATCAAAGATTCATCATGTAATGTAATTAAATTGGTCAAAGGTAAGAATCCACACTAGGCAAAGCAAGCTTCCACTAGTCATCATTTACTTAAAGAGAATCATTTTTTTTTCTGCTTCTGAACAAATCCTCCTCACGCTGAATGGCACCCAACTCTGGAAAATGTTATCCATACACTCAACTGAATTCACAGAGAGTTGTAGATTTGACTTCAGCCATTTTTTTTTTCCTGTCTTGTCTATAAATTTGACAGTCAAACTTGTAAATCCAAATCCAAGTCTAGAGTAGCCAAGTTTAACAAATTCAGCTGATTATTTATCCATAAGAGTTCATTATGACTTGCCAAATCCAGGTAGACTGGAGTTTGGGTGGGCAAAGCCCTCCATATCACAGCTATCAACAACATCATTAATCTTTTAACTCCCAGTGGAGCATAGATTCTCTATAAATGATGTCAATCTTCTTGTCCTTTTGATTTCAAGTTGAATACGTTATGCTCTCTCAACCACAATATCAAGTCTCCTAGTATTATCTAGCCAACTCTGAATTTTGTCATTTCACAGCTTTGCCTATCCTTATATTTTACGCTGTGGACCTATGGGCACCCTAGACACAGGATGCCGTGCATTACGCTTACCAGATGTTTGAGCTGTAAAATTTCATTCCGATATTTCATCACACAACAAAGTTGTCCCTGATATGCCTCTCTGTTTTTCTTTTGCCTGAAATTGAAATATCCCTGAAATAAACATTACAGTGGTCTCTGCCTAAGAACTCTCCGCCTAAGAGCCCGGTCCACCTAAGAACCCACCTCTGCTGCGAAACGGAATTTTTCCTCTATAATTTGCCCCTCTAAG
>JBCEWB010166200.1:0-10327 GCA_039654565.1 Peronia peronii | reverse complement strand
ATAGATAGATAGATAGATAGATAGATAGATAGATAGATAGATAGATAGATAGATAGATAGATAGATAGATAAAATGACGAAGAGAATAGAGAATGAGAGACGGGAAGGATAAAAAGGACAAGCAGTAGGATGCCAGAGCTGTCAGCTATGGCTTGTGTTAGAGTGACTGGTATTTGTCTACTTCCACACATCCTATAGCACCTTTGATCCGAGACACCTGAGATAAGAGCCGTGATACCGTATGGACACCATGGCTTTCGTCTGTCCTGATATGAAAGTGCGCAGGACTGTGTAGACCGTCAGTAATTTTTCGACCCGCCGAGAACCCATCGGCAGGAGGTTGAAAGACGAAATAAAACAGTAAACCGACCGAGTGTTGTAGTCACTGCGAGAACAGCACTTTGACATACTGAGACATTAATTTTGATGCCATTGTTGTCTTTGCACAGTCAGTCTGCTTGTCGTTGTCTGTCTCTGTGTATATCTATCAGAATCTGCGTTTATTCTGTAGTCTGTTTATCCATTTGTCCGTGTTTGGGTTACCTATAAAATTTACCCATCTATCTTTCTATCCAATTGTTGATTCATCTCTGTGTAAACCCCTGTCTGCCTCCTCTCTGGCTGTCTAATACCTGTCCATCTGCCTTTCCATCAGTTGATTTGTCAGTGTTCATGCCTATGTATGCTTCTCAGACTGTTTATATAGCCGGCTGCCTGTCCATCTGTCTGACTACTTGTCTGTTTGTCCTTCTGTCTGCCCGCCTTCATGCTTGACCACCGGTCTGTCTGACTATCTGTTTTTCAATCTGTCTCTTTTCAATATCTCTTCTTATTGTGGGCAGCCTGCTTTTGACCATCTTATCTGATTTTGTCTCTATCTAGCCAAACAAGTATGGCTTGAACAAAAGCCTGTCACTGAACACCCTTGCACCGAATAGAACATCTTATTAAACTAACATCACGACCCAGCCTCATGCTCTAAGATTGCCTCACCCGCCATAATGGGTCCATTGGAGCGGCACTCAGTCCATTGTCTGTCACAGCATGGGCCAAATGCTGTGCGCGGTCACAATCACAGGAAATAACTGAGAAAGAGAGAGTGTCTCCTACGATGTTTCTGATGGTCCTTTGCGTCACCATGACTATGGAAACGGCAGGACTTCCAATGGAAGATACATGAAACTGTTGTAACAGACAGTTTAAAACTTTCGTACTTCGACAAAACGCATTTTTCTCCGCAGTTTAATTAACAAAACTTCAGTTAAGCACTTCAGTGTGGTCCAGTTAAGATTTGATACGAGAAATTTTATTTGCCATGAAAGAAATCCTTTTCACAGTTGATGAGACATAGAGTAAATGTAACATGCATTATGGTACTCTATAATAAAAACTTAATTGTCACTAATAGCGTCAGAACAAGGCAGGCTGAAGAAAAAATGCAGCAAGTTGTTCAGCCTATCGCTGATGGCAGAAATGATTTTCTAAATATATTTGACATAATTAAGTCTGTCATTTAGAAATGATTTTCAAAATATATTTAACATAATTAAACCCGTCAAAGAAGTTAAAAGCAGGTATTTTAGCGACATTATCCTGTTTATTTTATGGGGAAAAAAATGCAGTCAACACGGCAGCGCCATAAAAAAGAAGTAGGATTAAAAAAATAATAATAATACAGAAATTGAAATCAGTTTAAACGAGTGTCCCCAGTTACACATATTTATTATGGCTTTTCCCCATAGTCCAAGACAACTGCTGCATCAATCTATTCTCTAGAAAACTATATTTTGTTCCCTGTGGTCAAAGAAAGACTGCAAAACTGAATGCCGATTTTCTCCAAACAGCTTCAGGGAAAGGCGTTTTGTCAAAGAAGATTAGTTTGTGCGTGAAGGGAGGGCGACCTTGCATTCAAAGGTTGTGGCCATATTAAAACGCAGGTCATGATTGCAGGGATATCCTTTTGCGACTGGGCGCAAATTAATGGTCTGTGTGCGGGGGTGGCATGGACAGTTCTGTGACTCAATATTGCATTGCCAACACATTGAAACTGCTGGAATTGAAGTAAAAACAGGCGGGAGAGAGCTGGTTTGAGCATATCTGTGGATCTGAGAGACCTATGGAAATCTATCCTAGTGTAAACGCCCATCAGTCAATGTAACCTTCCGTCATACGCCGGCTAACAAGTACAACACACTACGATACAGAAAATGGTTAGATAAAACAGACAATAATCGGGGGTATTAAATCTTCTCTAGGGGATTTCATATCTTTCGGCTCCCTTACTGGACTTCAGCGAATGGTCTGACTATTTGAATGATGGTTCAGGATTAGCTCCGGGATCACATGAAAAGGGATAGCATGACTTTAATTTTCCTTGGGCAGTGGGTGTTTAACGTTGTATAACCTAATGCGACAGTTAGTATGACTAAGGACAGAGATGAGACTGAACATAAATAAGATTACCAATGATTTGTTTAAGACGATTACAAACTATAGACTTTTACATATAATAAGGAACAATGGCTTGGAATGGACGGCTACATCCAACAGTGGATGAACATAGCCTACGAACAAGGTACAAGGTATAAGAGAACAATATTCTGTCGCAATTTATACAATCTCACTATAGTGTCGCTGATATTCAACATTGTTTTATAAACATAATATTTTTTTTTAACCGTTTAAAACGTGGAGCATCCTTTAAAATAAAATGAAACTGTTTCAGTAGACACCTTTCGATTTCCATATTCTAACAATGAGACAGTAAGCCATTTTCTTTAGTAAGCTAAGTTATTGCCCTTTGCCATGTACTAATAGAAACATTATAAGGGAAGGGGAAAAATCAGTTTTCCACATATTATTTGAAAAGCATGTAAAGCCGTTAAAAATTATCACGATTAAAAAAAAAGTCTTTCTGACGGTGATGGGTTCAAGATTATCTGGTAACAAGAGAAAAGGTGATTTTGTTTCCTTCTTTGTAATGCTGTTATACAAGTGTCTGGTGTATTCCTGTTGTTCCTGGCAAAGGCAAGTAATGTGGCTGACGGTCAAGATGGCCCCTTTGGGCTGATTGAAAATTGGTCTGTTTTAAGACTGGGTTCTGAAACTGTTTTTCACTTCCAAGTCCACAACGTGCTCGTAAATTTCAGTCTTTTGAAATTATTTCTATTTGTCAAAAATGAACTCTGCTGTAGAGGGTTAAGGGCTGTTCTGAATGTTTGAGGGTTAAAGGACAATCTTTGACGACGGCACATAGATGGCCAAGACTGGGAGGATGTGTGAACAATACAGGGTATGTCTTAGCCAACATTGTGCTCGAGATAACCTCCACCAGGAGGTTGAAAGACATATATAGAACGTAACGTAACATTGCGCTATTCGCTCATTTCAAACAGCCTGTGTTTGGAGTCATAACAGAACTGTTATAGACCCTACCACTGACCGATAGGCGCAGCTTTGTATGGGAAATACTTATGTGCCACACACAGAAGATTTGACTCTTTACATTCCACTTTTATGGACATGAACACGACGTAACATTGAGAGCGGCTCAAGGAACTGACAAAAATCTGGTGATGTAAATGGGTACCCGACTGAAGTCAGGGATAAGGATTTGAGCGCCTATCTAGCAGGCGACATTATTGTTTGCTTCTCCAGAAATTGAGAATTCACGAGTCTTCGTTGGGTCAGTCGAGGAAAAGCCTGTACGATACGTGAATATATAAATGCCACCCATTTTTAGTATTGTTATTATTACTATTGTTGTTGTTGTATTATATCGGTAAACAATGGTGTTGCAGTAGATCGTTAGGCACTTCACTGTTCCCCTGAGGGATGCCAGATCCCCAGAGTACTGGATGATCGGCCTCTTTCATAGGTTATCGTGATATCAGTGGCCTTGAGGTTGGGCCACCGGACTCGGGATCTAAGTTCAGGGTTCGAATGCTGACTGATCTCAGCGTTTTGTTGTGGGAAAGACAATTTACATAGCACATTGCCTGATTCGACCCAGGTTAAAGTAGGTACCCGACTATAAACACTGAATGTATTGCCAGAGTGTAAGGTTTAGATTGCCCAACAGATAGTCGTCTTGTGTGCTTGCCAGGAAGTTGAGAACTTCTGTGAATGTTTGTTTTGGGTTTATCGAGATAATATGTGATTGTAAAGGGCTTAGAGCTTGCACAGTGTAGGGGTATAAGCTGTATATAAATGGTCTTATAACATGTTGTATTATTATTATCGTTCATGATCATTAAAATGTGCAGTTCATCTGCCATACCCGAATGACCACTTCAGCCTATGTGCTATATGCATCCTGGATATACCTATCCTGTGGGGATGAAAGAGGACACATCGATGGACGAAGGAGTGAGTGACTGATTTAGCAGACAGCTGGATGGACCAGGTGAATGGGTGAAGATACGAATGAAATGGAGTGGTTCATCTCCTTCTGTGTGGAAGCAAAAGAAATACAAACTATTGAAATGAAGTAGAACAAAATAGAATAAAATAGGATAAAATAAGAAACGATGATATGAGATAAATAAAATAAAATAAATTAACTATAATTAAATGAAGTGAAGCGAAATGAAATGTACCTTGACATTTGTTTTGGGTGGATCATCGTACGTTATACATAACATATTCATGACAAACACGCATTATATAAAATATCTATATACCCTTATACCTCTGTATAGGTTATATATAATATTTATTCATCCTTATACCTATGCTGTATAGCCAGTCACGTGTGTTTAATTGAGTACTCATCTGTGGCTCCTCCCAGGCCCGGTCAGTATCGCGTACGGCAGTACCTGTATCTGCAACAGGTGTTGTGGCAGTTAGTGTGTGAGTGAGATAGCCTCTCCGGGGATTGGATATGTTTAATAGAGTTTTTTTTTTATTGATTCCTGTCCTGTTTCATTACGATCACGTTTTTCCCGTGCCATATTTCTCTCCTCCCCCCCCCCCCTTCGCCTCCCACCCTCCCCAGCCCCATTTTCTTTTGAATGTGGCTGATTGGTTTTCATATGTGGCTGATTGGTTTTCATAGCTATACATCATGTATTAGGATACTGTATGACTTTTAAAAGAAGGGCGAAACAACAAGTGATACTGATAGTAAATTATGTTACCACTAGTAGTGGTGGATGGGTGGATGGATGGACGGACGGATAGCCGAGCAGATGATGGATGGAATTGATGAATGGATGGACAGACGGATGGATGGATGGAGATGGATGGAACGATGTACGGGCGGGCTGGCGGACAGGTGGATGGATGAATGGATTGAAAACATTTCAGAATTATAAATAACTGCGTATTTATCCAAATAGTCGAAATTGTTTATATATCTTGTTTATTGTCACCTTGTTGTTAATGTTGTTTATGGTCACTGTTTGTATTTGTGGTTCAGGTTTGTCTGATCAGTGTCAAATGTATGGTGACACAGCTTGATAGTCTCTCTCATCACTATGTAACGTTAGTTTTGTTGTTGCGAGAGGTTTCAAATTGTCCAGCTTGGACAGGCATTGAATGAAAATTTATATAATTTGTAAAGTATCTGTAATGTGTATGTCCGTCCATTCATGTACATCTTTTTCTGTATCTTCCTTGTGCAGTCTTTGAGTGACTGAAATGAATTGATAAATCTAGTTAAACCTTGTTGTTGAATTGTGTCAAACCGTTCGTCTCATGAACTTCTGAGTTTGTGGATACAAATAGTTAGGCTTTGTCCAATAATTGTGAGATTGAAACGAAACAGAATAACCATAAATATTATTACAGCTGGACACATACGTGTTACTGTATAGGCATTGACCTGTAGGAAACTGTCTGTTGATAGCGTCTATTGCAGCTGGACTTATCCACTATTATGTATATTCATGTCAGGTGTGAAGTTACAAATTGACATGGTATATATTCATGTCGTGTTATATACATAAATGTATATTGATGTTTTACTGTGTGTACTCTCATGATGGCATATGAATAAAATAATCAATCAAAAGATTGAAATTATGTTTGTTTAATGGGATCGTCTAGTAGAGATTTGTGGTATTGTTTGTAAATAGGTGCATGTATATTAATTATATTTGCCTTTCATTAGGCTGATGACATTGTCAATAAATTGGTAGAATTGGTTGTCAGTACATTCTGTCTGTTAGATAGATTGCATTGTTGATCAACAGGATGATGACTCTGTGCTTATCAATAGCTTGATCTCACGCTTTGTCCTGAGGTAGATAGCATTGCGCAGTTTTTCAGTAGATTGGTGGCGCTCTCTGTCAAAAGATTGCTCACATGTGCAGTCGGTAAACTACTCATATCGTTTGTCAAGAAATCAGTTGATCTTGTTCCTTGATCTTTAATAGACTTGTGCCATTTCTCAGTAGTTTGACAGAATTGTTTTTCATTAAGTTGAATGACTCTAAGACTAGAACCTTTGTCACCAGTCAATTCTGTTGCAAATGATTACTTTATGCAAATGGATAGAGGAAACACTCGCAAGTTTTTTTTTTCTTCAGCCTATTCTTTTTCCACCTCTCCCACTAACTTCCCACATCCTATACTCCTGTTATATATCTGTTGACGAACCCACAGTTTGCATTTATTGTACAGACATGCTCTATTTTACCTCATGTACAGAATTTCCATCATCTCAACTATACGTTCTTGAAGAACGGGGGATAATTGAAGCACTAAATTTAACGATGACTGGCTTTTAAATTTGTTGTTTGCATAGTTGCTCTTGTTTTTTGTGACATTACAACTGCACTGAAAAACATTTCTATTCACTAAGTTTGCATGTGACACCACCATGCAGGACTTAATTATTTCCATGTAAGGGAGTGTAAAGGATGTTCCTTTGTTTGTGAAGTAATTTTGTACCTGACTTTCTGATGTATTTTCTTAATAAAATTTAGTAAGAAGGGGTCCTCTGTTTGTCGTTCCAGTTATGCCGACAGCACCTGTCCAGCAAACAAGATGCCTTACACCACTACAAGGCTGTGTGTCGAGCTCTGGCCACCGAGGCAGGCGAGCTGTTCACCTTCCTGGAGAAAATTGCATCCAGCAAGGAGGTAAGACTTTCTGTACGTAGATTTACTGTCTCCAAATGCTTGTTTTCCTTACCGAATTATTTTGATTACTTACACGACTGACTGGTCTGTTGATCAGTTGATAAAAGAAGGACACACGGACGGACCGACAGATACATGGATCACACAGTGTACAGAAAAGCATTATGATAAACTTAGCCTTTGTATTGAATTTTCCAAAGAGCTTAATGATAGTTTGTTTTGTTTGTTTTAAGCCTCCGTCCCCTGCTACTTTTTGCTTCTTCCCCCCAGGGCTTGAACAAGCCCCCCCCCCCTTTCTCCTCTCGTCTTTCCGTCCGTTGCTACTTTCTGTCTTCCTCCCCAAGGCTTGAACTTTCCACCTCCACCCCCTCCTTTCTGTATTCACTCATCCACTCTCCCTCCATCCACTCTCCCCCCATCCACTCCCCCCCAATGCAAATATGAGGAAACCATAGATTTGTATGATTCTCATTGCAATCAATTTTATTTTTCGCTTCAGCTTTATCTTTCATATAGACCAGTGTCACATGGTGTAATTGAATTCTCCTGACAATAATATTTTGCCCACGGATTTATACTTTGCCTCAGTCTCAAAACACTTGAGGAATAAGAGTATTATCCCAAAGTAGCAGAATGGTTTTAGTCGTACTTCGTGAGTGATACGTTTTTTGAGCTGGAGAAGGAGAATACCTTTCATTTTATGTATTTTGAGGGCTGTCTGCGTTAGGTTGATCTGTATATCTGCCGTAATTTTTAAGAATACATTATATGCAGTAACCAAAACTTGCATATATTGTATTTTATAAAATGACGGCAAATACATACAGTGCATGAAACACCCAGAGGTGACTCACGTTTTTGTCCAAAACCTGAACCTGAACTTCAAGACTGACAGAAATCTCTTGTCCAGAATACTTTTTTTGCTCATATACGCCAGCTCATTCATGTGTCTCACCTGTTTATCACGATAACCATTTGCTGAATGGGATTGTGTGACATTTAGAGCCCTTGGCTTTAGAAGATTAATGAGCGTCATTTCCGGATCATAGTCTCTCGCGAGCTTAATCTTCCCTGGCCATGAGATTCTTAATAGACTACTCGATTTACTCAAGTTTTGCTCATTAGTTTGTTTACCTAGAAACCGTGAGTTCAGTATCCCCATTTTGTCGTGCCATATTTGAAGATGTTTTCCGAGCTACAGCCATCTGCGGGTGGTTTACATCGGATTTAGAGCATATATGGGCTTTAGAGCATACATGAGCTTTCTTATCGAATCTTTAGTACTAAACACCTTAAAAAAAAAAAAAGATTTTGAGCGAGGAACAATTCTATCCATCCATGGAAAAAACACAACAACGAAACAGACTACTACCACCACCACCGATATACTACGTGAGAAATCTAATTATTATTTCTCGTCCTAACCCCATTTCTTGTCCACGTTTTCTGGAATTGAAGAAGCCAGGGCGGCGAATTGATATAATGAAGGAAATGTGAAGGAAATTGGTCAGTAAGGCAAAGGAGAATACATTTCGAAGGTCCTGTGTGTCTTCACGCACGGTAACCTTTGACAGTTAAAACTTGGTTCAAAAATAGACAGAGGCAGCTCGCAGCAAGATTTAAAAAAAAAAAAAAAAAAAAACACGTTTGTTCCAAGTTTTCTTTCCATTCAAATTCTGGACACGCATTGAAAGCCAGTACAATCCTATACTTGGGATTGAAAAGCTATATGCATAGTGATAAAAAAAAAAAAAAAAAATAAGAACAGCCACTGACTCGCGATTGAGCCTGGCCTCGAGAGACCAATAAACCATACCGATATGTTAGAAGTTGGGGTAGGATGGAGGTTATTCAGGTACCGTATACAGGCAGGGTGTCCTGCCCTGTTCCTTGAGCGAGACCCACAGAAGAAAAAAGGCAGAGAGACTTCGCGACCCATAGCTAGAGAGGAAAAGTCAGAAAGTGGTCAGCTCTTTTTTAGATCCTTACGTCTGGCCATAGCGGCCTACCAGGGTAAGATATGTCACAGTGTCGTGATGTCCTCTGGGAAAGACTTTGGGTGTGGTTCAGAAGGTTTCCTATAACAACATAGAGTAAACAGGTGAAAGGAGATATCAGGGCTGGAATTATAGGCAGGCTATCAAAGGTGTGCTGTATGGATTATGTACTCGAAAATTAAAGGAGGAAAATCAGGTGCATTGTTTTATCTTTTTCGTCCGATCTTATCTTTTCGTTCCTTTTTTGGCTTATCTTGCTGCTCGTATACTATCGTGCTAATGTTATCTTGTTTCAGCCACAATTTATTCTTTTTTCATGTTACTTTGTGTCCTATCATGCCATGTCCTGAAGATAAAAATCTTATCCTTTTCAGTCCTGTCCTGTCTTTTCTTATTCAGACTTGCCCTGTCTTGTCTCGTCTCTTCATGCCCTGTCTTATCTTATCATACCTATATAAGTACCTTCCTTGTCCTATCCTGTCTTCGTCTCCATGTTACGTTTTCTTGTCTTGCTGTCTTGCATTGTCTGGACATCTACATTGGTGATATATTAATATTACCTTTACCACACTCACCCTCACGCCATCCTGGGAACTTTCTAAGAGGGATATAATATTTCAATATTTTATATTATTATTTTGGATAGAAGCTCCGAAGGAGCCATTGCGTTCTTGCGATGTGAGAGAGGAATGAAGGACAGCAACGTTTAACCTAGGCTGGACAACACCTGCGCCTCATTACACAATACATTTCATTACGAGACATTTCGCCACTCACAGTGAAATCGTAAAATAACCTGTAATTTAAGATCTAACATCTGCTTTATTGTTTTCTTTCCTGCGTCTCGTCGTCAGCGATAAATAGTTGGCACTGTTCCCTACTGATGTTGGCGATCCAACATTATAAGACAGGTTATGGTGCAAATATCAGTGTGCTTACTTGTGTGTTTGTCGGTTTATCCTTCTGTCCATTGTTATCCTCTATCAGTTTTATGATGATATCTTGATGGATAAATGGATTGTTGATAATAATGTAGTTTCTGACAAATAAAAGGACACATGAATGTATGGGTGAGTGAATACGCAGTCATATCACAATCCATTCATCCATCCATTAATATAGATGCCCGGTCTGTCCATCCATCCATCCATCCATCAATCCGTCCCATCATCCATCCATCCATCCATCCATCCGTCCGTCCGTCCGTCCGTCCGTCCATCCATCCATCCATCCATCCATCCATCC
>JBCEWB010166148.1:0-10328 GCA_039654565.1 Peronia peronii | reverse complement strand
AGTGGGCCATGTGGCTTTTGATTTCTGTTCTTCTCTTCTGTTCAAGAGGATTTCATCTTTGGGCATGGAATTTCTCATTGTTCTATTAGGTAAAGTTTCCTTTACGTTTTGAAGGAGTGTCTATTGAGCTGCGCATACTTATTATGGCGATATTTTCAAACTGGGGCGATAAACCCCAAGTTCAAATGACATGGTGAGAAATATCACAGAGCAACGAGGAGCCCTTAAAAATGCTTGACTATCATGCGACCGACAGTTAGTTGCCACACAGTACACCATTGTTTGCATACTGAACAGGCCCACTCAAGCCTTCTGGAAATAGATGGCGTCACGCCCGGTCTACGGTCAGTTACGGGAAACCGTACAGTCCGAACGATCCCGTCTCTTTAATTATTAAAATCTCAAATTCAAAAAGCCATGGGCTTCTAATTTGTATGTTAGTGGGTTTACAATAACTGTAACATTTCATCTGAGGCAAAAACAAAAAGAAACTTGACACAACAAAATGATGTTGCACTACCCCTTTAAGCTTTATACTGCTACAGTAACAGACCACTGCTGTTACTAGGAATGGAATTGCTGTTCAGAAAATCTACCTTGCTCTCCTTTGAGTTGAAAGCTGTTTAAGATTCTAATTGTTCAGAGCCCTTGCAAAACCTATCCGAAACACATTCAATAGATTGGTTGAGATATGGGCGCTGATACCCAACTCGTGCCTGGCTTCTAATTTCTAAAGTCAAGTGAAATGATTTACATTTTGGTCTTTCGCGGTTTATCTATAAAGTCTCTAAAATCAAATATCTGGCCCGTTCTTGTCATAAACTTTTCTATGCGCCTGTGCTGTTTGATGCAGTAATAATGCCCAAGTTTAAAGTGGCACAGTTGTTCGTGCCTTTCTTTCATTGTCCTTTCTTCTCCTTCCCCCCCCCCCCCTTGTCTTTCCTTGCTCTCCCGTTTGTTTCATTTCCTTTCCTGCTTTTGTTTTTTTTTCTTTTCTTGTCTTTTCTTTCTTCTCCGTTCCTTCTCTTTTCATTTCCTTTTCTTCCTTTGCTTTTTCCTTTAGTTTTTTTTCCTTTTCTTGTCTTTTCTTTCTTTTCCTTGCCTTCTCTTTTCTTTTCCTTTTATTTCCTTTCCTGTCTTCTCCCTTTTGTTCTTTTTGTTTTCTTTCCATTTTCTTTCTTGCCCTTTCCTTCCTTATTGTTTTCTTTTTCCCCTTTTCTCTCATTTCTTTCCCTTTTGGTTGTGGTTCTGGTTCTGAGCTTCGGTCCCTTTCGGCGTAGCCCCGGAGGGATGGTGCCATATCGGGAGAACCGGCTCTTGTATTTGCATGTTAGACGTGGGGTTTTTGCATTTTTGGCCTTTGCCGCCGTCCGCCTTCTGCTCGCCTTGGCTCTCGGTCTGATCAGGACAATGCAGTGCCGAAGTCGCGCCTCAGCCGACTTCCGTTCCAACCCCCTCCCCCCCGGGATTTCCGGAGTAGTTACCGAGCCACCACATGTGGAGTCCGGTTGTGGCGGCGGATTGCGGGAGGGGGGATCACCTATGAACCCTCCCTTTTGTTTCTTTTCCTTTCGTTTTCTTTTCTTTCTTTTCTTTCACTCTTTCCTTTCTTTTCTTTCCCTTTTCTTCCTTCTTTGTTTCCTTCCTTCTTTTTTCCCTTCCTTTCTTCCTTTTCCCTTTCCTTTCCTTTCTTTTCCTTCCTTTTCCTCTCCTTTCATTAACCTACCTTGGCCCCCAGAACAAGAGATATCTTCTTAAGGCCAATGTCCATTATCGCTGCATACTCTATTTGTCTTGTTATCTTCTGGAATACTTGTTACTAGCATTTTTGTAGAAGAAAATCCAAGCATACACGTATACCGGTCACGTCGATGTAGCAATCTTCAGTAGGAACATCATGCGATACACTCCCAATACACTTCTCGGGGGCACATGATAATAATAATGCCACAGATGTCGTTTCAATTCAAGACATTGCCAATGGAAAACATAGCAAAAGGGAAAGGAAGCGAAAAGTTAGATCTTCGCATCTCATATCTCGTGATTTCAATTTCAATGACATTCTGCTTGGGTATGGCAGACAGTAAATCCTAGTCTCAATTTAATGCTCATTTTTAACAAAGGACCGCATCTCCAGTATTTACAAGTCTTCTTATAAAACCAGCTGCTTGCATTTAGATGATTTTCACAAGAAGACAGCAAGTTCTGCATGTACTGTCTTAATGTGAAACAAAAAGGTTTTGATTGCGACAACTGGGTATACTTTTTCCTTCAGACAGCATTTCTGACCTATTAATTGAAATATTTATTTATATTGATACGGATTGTGAAGGTCTTCTTTTTTTTTCAAATATTGAGTTCAGGCCATTTTATCCACCATAAGTCGATTCAGCATGTTTTAAACAAGAAGAAATCAATAAAACAGAAATGAGAAGAACAAATGTTGTTGCCATGGCTACACCTCCATATTTTAGGGGGACCGAAATTGACCATTTCAGTTTTAGTTGAGATCTCATTTCTCCCCTCCTACATTTTTTTTTCTAATTCTTCAAAACTCCGCAGATATGATTTTTGGTCACAGCCTGAATTTTGTTCGGGGTGATTTGCGATGTGTCGTTTTAAAAAAAATCTATGAAACAAGTTCTTCTCTTTTAAAAACTTGTTTAAAAAAAAAAAAAAAAAAACTATCTCCCCCCCCCCCCCCCCCCTCCAAAAAAATGAGAAATATATAAAATATTCAAAAAAGTTCATGTCAGATTTTATATCGATATAAAAGGAAACCATATGAGTTTCATGAGAATCAGTTGGTAAATCTCAGAAGAGATACATCGTAAGTGTAAGAAAAGAGTAGTTTTGATAAACTTTTATATGAAAATTTGCAAATGTTTTCAGATTGATGAGAATGTCTGAAAACTCGCCAACAGTCCACGAATATTCCTGCCTGATATGCAGGTCCATGATCCTCTACTTTCTTTTTATAATTAGCTTTTTTCCCGGACTCCATTTATGATCTTTTGCTCCTATGGCTATCATATTTGACTTTGACCCCTAATGTTGAGTAACGTTATTGTGTATAAACTTCCACATTTTTCATCGATTTTGTTGAAATTTCTTACAATTATTTTGTATATCAATATCTAAAAACCATGAGAATAAATCTTGATAAGGCTTTTAGATTTTTAAAAAAAAAATAGATTTTGAAAATCAACAATGTCAAAACCATATAATTTTTCCATTAATTTCACTGCTTACTCTTATATTTTTGAAGGACTTGACTAGATACTGAACATTCCCTATAACAAAGCTTTATATTGTTGTTTTCTACACTAGATGAAAACCCACGGCCTCCGTGGGAGATCATTTTCAAATTATACTCGAATACACCCTGCGACTTAAAGTGTATGCCTAGCGTGCATGTGTTCATATTTTGGTTGATTAAACTGAATGTTACTCAAAGAAAACGTGCATTCATACTGTCAAACCCATCAAACCTACAATTCGGATCAAGCACCCTCGCGACTTTATTAATCAATTATTATCGCATTTTTGGAATAACGTCAAAGACAATAATCTTTTTTCGGGTTAATGTACATAGAAACATAGATCCATATCGTCGCTGCAGGATTCTAAACAGCTAACTCGGTTTCAGTAAATTTTACAGGGAAGGGAAAAAACTGAAAAGCAGGGCCGTGGTATGCATTTTCGAGCTGAAAATCGGTAATGATACTGGATTTAATGTTTCCCATCACATATTCTAAAATTTATCTTATCAGTTATAAAAATTAGGTTTATTTTTTGTTAGCCATTTAAACACTGAATTTCTGATGCTCTAAATGGCTAACTCTAACAGGCCAAGTTAGCTGCATAGAGTACTGCAGCAAAGCTCTGTTATCACTAAAATTTGATGATCTAAACGGCTAACTTGGAGTTAGTTGGATATAGACCTACTGTAAAACCATGCTTATTGGTGATCTACTAGGCTATTCTGACCTGATTTTTTTAGAATTGAATAGGAATAGGAAGCTCCGGTAGTCAGATCAAAGACAAAGGTATTGGTAATCTTTCTCCCGAATGTAAAAATTATAATTCACCATAATAAATGTAAAAATTATAATTCATCATAATTAATAAATGCATCCCAGGAATCATGAAAGCTTTTTGAGCTGTTGTCACCCTCTGCTCAGCTGCTCAGCGATAATTTGTAGTTCATAGCCTTAACCTGTCACAGTAAGTGAAGTTAAATGAGGAGGAGAAGAAAAAGAAGAAACAGGAGGAGAAGGAGAAGAATGAGAAAGAGAAAAAGAAGATGAGGAAGACGTAATTAAATTAGTGAAAAAGACAAGTCCATTAGACTTAATTTTTACTTTATTACTGAATAAGTCATGTATAAAATTTAGTCATCATAGAACAAACCATTTGACATACAGTCAAATGAATTCAATAAAACAGTGAAAAACAAAAGACTACCATTTTATTATAATAGATATCAGTAATATTTGATTAAATGCTCTCAACAATGAGCATAAGGGCAAGAAAATTGGAAACTGTGGTTTAATTTTTACTTTATTACTGAACAAGTCGTGTATAAAATTTAGTCATCATTGATTTTTTGAACAAACTATTTGACATACAGTCAAATGAATTCAATAAAACGGTGAAAAACAGAAGACTACCATACAACAGATATCAATGTTTGATTACACGCTCTCAACAGTGAGCATAAGGACAAGAAAATTGAAAACTATGGTTTATATGATTTATAAACCAGTGCAAAAATAGCATACATCAGATCAACTACAAAAGAAAAAAAAATGAATGCTATAATGCATGGAGAAAAATGGTATTCATTGGATGGCACATTTGCCCAACATGGCTGAAGGATTTATAATGTAAGAAGCAACAAATAAGCATCCCAAGTAATATTTTTCAAA
This sequence comes from Peronia peronii, assembly GCA_039654565.1. Classification (NCBI taxonomy): domain Eukaryota; kingdom Metazoa; phylum Mollusca; class Gastropoda; order Systellommatophora; family Onchidiidae; genus Peronia; species Peronia peronii. The sequence goes on along the minus strand of JBCEWB010166148.1, from coordinate 5,397 downwards.
ATAATTCAATAAAACGCATCACAAAGAGAATACTGCCATAAACAGATATTCAATAAAATTTTGTCAGATACTACCAACAATTATCATAAACAAGAAAATTCAAAGCTATGCATTCTATACACTGGCGCAAACAATTCATCAGCAAAAATTTACTTAGAAAAAGATAAATATCACAAAAGGGCTGTGGAGTCAGGCATGTGGAAGATTGTCATAAAACAAATGGTAATCAGGTGGCATAACGTGCTTGAGAGACTGCAAATTAGAATACTTTTTTACTGCACATCTTTGGCCTCCCAGAGTACAAAGCCTTTGGCTCAGAAATGACATTTCTGGATAGGCCATGCTTTTTCGGGACTTCAGACCAGTTGTCATCAAATAATAATATGTAATCTAATGATCCATCAGGCTGATAGCGCAGCGCACGGAGATCAGTCACAACACTGTCTCCTTTGCCTCTACCAGGCCTAATGGATTTTAAACTACTGACAACTGAGAAGTCTCGGAAAAATGTGTGGTCAAGATATTTGACATCATAGGGAAAAGGAAAATCCCTAGCTTCCGTTATGGCTGTAACATAGTCTGAAGGATAAAAGATTGTCTTGCCTTTCAGTCGTCTCTCAATCACGCAATGGACACTGTCGACTTCCATCTGTGTGTGGCCCTTTTCTAAAAATTTCTGTGTCACAACTTTATTGTCTGTCACACTGAAAAATGAAAGGGCGGATGACATAGTTGCATTTCTATCATCAGAGTAAAGCATGTACTCAGCTGGGGAAAGGTCTGAACTCAAGTAATCGAAGACACATGAAGCGAATTCATTACCTGTCAGACCTCCTTCACACTCGTGCGAGACATAAGATGTACATTTTTTGAAATAACATTGTAAGTTGTAAAGTTATGCACGCACAGCTTCTGTTTATAATATAAAGCTGAAGCGTTTGTGCGGGGACAGAGCAGCACAGACTGTAGATCCATTGTCAGCACTTTCACACTAGAATTAGTCTGAGCCAACTCTTTATCATTTTTCTTTTCCTGCTGTGCCCTGTCAGCCCTTTGTCGATGCAAGGCAAAATCCAGGCCACTGATGCTATGCTGTGATGACCAATACATGTGTCGCTCATATCCTTGCGTGGATGGAACATCGCCAGGTTCATTGCATTAAATTCCTCAGTGAACTTCCACCTTGATAGTGCTTTACTGTTAGAGTTGGCACAAAATGTCTGATAGAGTCTGTACACATCCATAATTGAACTGAACATGGGCTCCAGATACAATTTGGATGATGAGGATCTGGAATAATGTGAGGGTAATTTGGGAAGGTTAAGGAGCCATTGCTTGAGATTCTTTGATTCTTCCCGTTCCTGGCTAAGAGAAGAAGAAAAACAAGAAGAGGAAGAAGAAGAAGAAGAGGGAGAAGAAGAGTAAAAAGAAGGCACAGATGTTGAGCTTTCGCCTCCTTTGGAATAATTTACATGGCCCTGGGACACAACTTTGTGCACACAGGAATGCTTTAGCCCTGTTGTACATGTATTTTTAAAAAAACATTTACAAACTCGCCACCTCTCTTCATTGATTTTTACGTGGGGTAATTTAATGAAACATTACGCCGCGACTCCTCCTGTTTCTTTTCCTTGGGCTCAACCATATCAATGAGACCAACAATGAATGTCTTTTCTCCATGTCTGACAAAGACCACATATAAGTAAATATCTGCTCTCTGTTAACATTACTAATCCTAGCACATTTATTAGTTTTTAATTCTAATTTACATTTAAAACACTCCTCCATTTTCCTCCCTTCCTTCTCCACAGCCACAAATGTCTTCCTGTCCGCTTCATACTTTCTTCCTTGATACGGAAGTGCACATTCTCTCTGCTTCTTCTTGATGTTTTTCAGCCACTGTTTTTCATTTCTCCTGGGCTTCTTCACAGTGGTTAATATGTCTATTTCAGGTGTATTTGCTGTGAATCAAAGAAAAATATCATTCTAGAACAAAGACACAATAATATTTACAAAATGAGTGCATTATTGTGTTAACAATAAATCCCATGAAATGAAGTTCTAATTATACTGAGATTTTATCATGTATCCATTCAGCTACCAGTAAGACATAAAACTGCTGTGCACACATTTTGATATCATGATAAATTAATATCACTAGACCACAGGTTGGTTAACCTTAACCCACACAGTGATCTAGCTACCTTAGTCCCCAGACTTATTTTTTTATGATTTTTTGGCTTTTCTATTTGTTGAAACTATCTGATAATATATATAGCAGACATCAATGAACATCCCCAAATGCCTGACTAACACTACCAACAACAGCATCAATAACAAGATTACATTTTAGCAATAACACCCCGGCATCATAAAATAGATCACACAGAGAAGAAAGATTTCTTGCGTGGACATTTAAATTACCTTCACTCAGTGCTACAATCTACTGCCATTAAAGGAATCTTGAACATATATTTTTGAAATGGTGCTAAATGCCGCAGCATTCAGAAATATCTATCCTACATGTATATGGCTAACTTGATTTTTTTTAGTGTAGACTGGACAATTGTATATTTATCTGGAATTGGGTAAAATTAAATGCTTGAGGATTTCCTAAAGGAAGATTAAATTAGGCTGAAGAGTTTTTTCCAAGGCCTTGCAAATATAACTGCTGGGTTCTGCAAGAAACTCATTGCAAGGGATAGGGTCAGAGATGATGAGATATCTATAGTTATACCATCAGATTCCAAAGGAGAGCCATTCTCAGCCATAAAAGCCACTGTAGTAGAGTCTTCGGTGGTGGGAAGATTGGTTGTAGGGTCCTTTGAGGCAGCAGGAGCGTCCAGATCAACTTGATAGGAGATACCATTTTATTCCGTAGATTAACAACATGTAATACTTTAAATTACAATTGATTTCAAAATAAAAATGATCAAGTATTTTATGACATTATATGTATATATTAATTAATTGTGAATAATGAGATAGTTCGTTAACTGATGCTCTACTTGGCTAACTCGAGACGAGTGAATGTACTTGCTTATATTTTCACAGTATTACAACATTACTCATGAACATTTTAAAAACATTTACTCATAATCAAATAGAATTATGAGTGTCTGGCAAATATGACATACCTCCAAAACTGCTGTTTTCTTGTTCAAATGGCACCGATCGTCGAAAAGAAAACAAAGAATGCGGTTACGGTTTTTATAAGCCAAAAGATAGAAGCGAAGTTAACTCAATAGAACCCTGCAATTCTGTGGGTCAATCAAAATAGCCGTGTAGAGTCCGATGCTACTGTGACTATTTGGATTGGCCAAATAGTTTGAAAATTGTTTATAGGATGTGTTGTGTGATCTCAGTGCTAATTCTGGAAAAATCAGCAACACGCCGAAATTCAGAGTTAGCCGTTTAGAGTCCTGCAGCGACGATATACAAAAATGTTGTGTGGCAAATTTCAGTGGATCCATTCAGCAGTTTTCGATTCCATAAGCCTATTGTGGGTTTTGCTGCAGATTTATAGTATAGATTGGTATCGAACTGCGTGGCAATTGTTTCAGGAATAAATAAAGCAGATCACATAATAATATTTATCCTGAGAACATACATTTTGAGACGATATTTTGCGTGGTCTTCAGTCTCTTCCGTCTCAGGAAGTCAGCCAATGTCCATCCCTGGAATTGGGAAGAGGGAAGAGAGGGGGTCAGTATATAGCTGGACAAGATCATAATTAAGAGTTGTGTGCCTGTAACCAGTAGAAAATTGATGATCTAACATTCCGTATATGTGGCTTCAAGAATGGTTAGTGTTAAAACAAACAATCAAGTATGTTTCCCACATGCAATGAAGGAAAAATAACTTGAATTAGACGAGGAAATGGATGGTCAGAGCTAAAATGATTGGGATAAGGATTGGGCTATTTTTATCTGTAGAAGATCCAACTTAACTGAGATTCCTTTAATATATATATATACAAATTGTAGTTAACAAGTCAGCAATCCAGAGTCTAACTTGAGTTCTAAACTACAATGTTCATCAGGAGCTCTACCATATAAAAATCACAATTTCACTGTATCATAGATTTTTCTAAGCATGAGTCGTCCTATATCTAGCTCTCAATGCACAATGTCTTGTACCTTAGGGCTGCCAAGCGAGCTAAACGCCTACAGTGGCAACTGACAGTTGTATTGTTTGTTTGTTTGTTTGTGTTGGGGTTTAACGGCATATCAGCACGATAACGGCTATATTGTGTCTAACCCGGTGGTATACGTTTATACAGTAAAATTCTGATCAAGGTGTAAATAGATAAAATGTAGCCCTGAACGGACAATGGCTTTATGAGTTATAAAGGGATATCAAACTGTGTATATAAATTTTGGGTACTCAAATATTGTACAGTAAAACTAAAAAAGATAGATGTAACTTGTAAGCAAGTTTGCGGCGTCCCGTGGGGATGTCGTATGCTTAATAATGTATCCGTGACGAAGCGATGTTAAAATTTGTCATACAGACCAACCTGGCCTAGAAAGCTCAGGATGGCCTGCGGCTTCGTTTTCTTAAATAGATCCTTCAGAGAGCGACTTGAGAAGTGTATTTCTCGGGCGTCTTTGAAGTCGGCGCAGTTCATTAATATGTGTGCAACTGTCAGTTGACAGTGACAGGCCACACACTGTGGGGACATTTCTCTTCTGAGAAGAATAGAGTGAGTGAGGTGAAAGTGACTCAGACGCAGGCTTGTTTGTTTGTTTGTTTGTGTTGCGGTTTAACGGCACATCAGCACGATAACGGCTATATTGTGCCAAACACGGTGGGTACATTTACACAGTAAAATTCTGATCAAGGTGTAAATAGATAAAGTGTAGCCATGAACGGACAATGGGTTTCTGACTTATGTTGATTCCATCGCTGTCGCAATCGCGATTTGATGTATTCGTTGATGATCGACCTGAGATCCAGACGAGGGACTGCCTCACACAAGGGATCGAAAATTAGGCCGACCTTGGCGATGGAATCTGCTGCCTCATTTCCTGCAATACCCACGTGACTCAGTACCTAGCAGAACGCCAATCCACGCTGCACCCTGCTGAATAGACTTTGAAGGTATTGCAGGAGGTAAGTTACTCTATCATCCCTAAAAATGAGGTTATTTAGGGCATGAAGTAGGGATAGGGAGTCTGAAAGGATCAGAAAATTGTTTTGTGTGGACCTACGTATGGTCCATATCGAGGGCTTTAGCCTCAGCCGTGAAGATGGAGGATTTAGGGTTGAGGCCACAGCATGTACCCAGAAGAATGAGCCGGCGCCGACGGCTTTGTCGTCCTTGGATCTGTCTGTGAACAAATGCTCAGAATCAGGGTGATCAGAGATCACCTCTGCAAGCATCCGTTCAAAGAC